>WYDF02260869.1:0-19275 GCA_009867245.2 Adranes taylori
ACGCCACTGCTATATTGAATGTAAACTAATTCATGTTTCTTTTAATGCAGCATTCGTACGTACTACAAAAGTACTAACTCACTCGCACATAAATGCTTGATATAATATGTATCAAAAGCGTTCCAGACACACAAACAGTAGGACGGACGGACAAAGTTAGACGTTTATAATATAAACGCCTAACTTTATCCGTACTATATAAGTATTGGTGTGTCAGGCTTTACTTATATACGTATAACACAAAGGTTATCAATAAAAAAAATTCAAAATATTTCTTTTAATATATTATTTGCCAAGTATATATTTTTAAATGCTTATCAATAATCACCATAATTTAAATATTTATATATTTTTTAACACAAGCGAAATGCCGCCTTCTTGAATAGCCGCCCTTGTGCAGTGCACAGTCTGCTTCACTTTACCCGTGGCCCCGGAGCTGTCCATCGTACAGCTAAATATCATTATATTTAATTAGTTTGTTCATATAATTATAATAATTTTTATTAATTCATCTAATGAATATTTTATTTACTATCTTCTAGTAGTAATAATTACAGTGTACTGATAATTGTCTTTTCAAATTGGAGTGTTTTATCCATGCTTTATTTTTGCGAGATATTTTGCTTTTTAAATAAAATGTGGTTACAACAATTTCAACTGTCATCTAGCAATAAATACTGTTTGTTTCTTCTTCTTGAGCCATTTCCACATATGTGTTATTATTTATTCTCATTGTACTGGTCCTGAAGTGGTACGCGTAATACAAATAAAGGTGGGTGACATTGAAATGTAGATGTTGAAGTGCGGACATTGAACGTGTTAAGAGAAAATAGAATAGTAAAAATTCGTTGACGTAATCGGCAACAGATCTTTCATGTACTGGAAGTAATTATTTTATTATATATTAGTCTAAACGCTTAAAGTTGTCACCATACGGTAAAGGGTACTTCGCATGTCTGGATTTAATATTTTGTCGTCTTTAGTAAACTTTCTGTTTGACAAACTTACAATAGTAAGCATAATGTATACTTAAATATTTATTTAATTGTCATTTTTAAAGCTCTTTTGATTTTATTTGAAACATTTTTCTTTGCTGACGCCACAAACAGCTCCGCTGTACGCTATGGCGACTTTTGTGAAATTTCTAACAGGGCAATCTGACGTGCTTCGCACGCGGAATTGCATTCAACGTTTGAATTTGTCTGCGCACAAATTCGCCAACCATAACTCCTTCGGTCCTGAGGCACTGGAAAATTTACTCAATATTGGCAAAATTGAGGTCCCAACGTATTTATGTCGCCTAAGTTTCTTTTTTCAACTTTCATAGGAACCGAGATATTTAACGTAGCGTAATTTTCTTTCAAGGTCAAATTACTCCTATGTTTAATCGTGCGTTTCTGTAAACTCACTTAATCGCTTAAATATTAAAGAAACTTTCGATACAAGAAATTAAAAAACTTACAAGTTTCGAGACACTTTATAGAAAGATTTGCAAAACAAAGTTTTAAAAAAAATGAAGGAATTTCAAATAAAATCGTGGGATCTTTAGGTAGCCTTTAGGTAGGGATTCTTTAGGTAGCCTAGGGATCTTTAGGTAGCCTATACAACTTTAGGTAGCCTATATAAATCCTATATAAAAAATAGGATTTATTCGAATATCCTTTTTTTATAGTTTCTGAGATATGTCGAAAAATGTGTAAAATTTTAAACATGGCAACATCACTTTGTATAGCAGTTAAAGACTTATGACTAACGCGTAATACAAGCTAGAATATGCGAACAAAATTTCAGCCTCCTAGTTTTAAAACTGAATTTCTAAATAAAATTATCCGTTTGAATCCCTCTCAAAATTATAATTTGGACTCGCAACTGATAGCAAGATATATTAAATTACAGGAGCAATGTCTTAGAGATCTCCTAAAACGAAAATATTATTTCCTATAAAATTTCTTCTTTCTACTTGTTCAGTTAATATACGTATCGATATGTTGTCGACTGATATGTTGACGACCGGATAATTTTATTAGGGACTATACCTACCTTTGGAGCTATTAGAGTTATCCCCTCATGTGCCATATTAAATTATATTAAAGAGAATTACAAGGGCTCTCGGTATGTATAAAAATATACAGGGTGTTACTAAAATGATTTTGAAAAACAAATATTGGGCAAAACCAGTTCAGTATATTTAATAGTTCAGTATACAAAATTGAGGTCCTTTGAGGACAAAATTGAGGCAAAATCAAATATTCTTACATATTTTTCCCAAGTTTCATATTTTTTCAGCATTCATAGGAACCGAGATATTTAGGGTAGTACACATATTTAAACGTCGAATTCAAACAATAAGGAAAATTTTTTGAAATTTTTTTAAATTTGAAAATTTTTTGTTTTTGCAGAATTACGTATAAACCGTTTACAGTCATTTGAATACAAGAGACGTACTAAGGTGAAATAGAAAAATTGTCAAAACATGAATCATATATCTTCATGAATCCTATATCTTTCATGAATCCGAATCCTATATCTTTCATATACCTATACGAATTTCATACGTATATGGTATATGAAAGATAAAATCGATGATTAATACTACACCAATGCTTTATAAAATAAAATTTTTAAGCTTATTACTAGTAACTTTTAGTATGTCACTAAAAATTTTGACATTTTAATAATCTCCTATAAATATAATTAGCAAATTTCAGTGTTTCCCTTTTGTCCATGTGGGCTGCTGCAATCAAATTTTTCAAGGAAAATTATTTTTAAATAACTTTTGGATGCTTTAGTAATCTGCAACAGACTTAAAAACAATAAACTTGTGTAGACGAAGCTAACCTTAATATTTTTACTTTATAATTATGGTAAATTACGGTTCTCTTAATTTTCTATTTTTATTTGCTTTATGTAGATATAGTAAATATTATAAGTTCGCGATAGTTTAAATGAAAGAAGCGGCCCGTCTACAATTTATTTCCTTTCTTACAGTAGCATAACAGCTTAACTACTTTTATACTTATTTTTAAATTAAAAACAAAGTTGAAACAATTAATTTTATTTCCTATTTTCACATACATGACAAGTTACAATGACAAATTTATTTGCTGCAGCGGTGCAATCTTAATAAATTAAAATAACGAAAATAGACAATAAGAACTTTTAATATTTATTTCTTCCCAATATTTACATTCAAGATAGTTATTGTATATATTAACATTTTTATTTATACATTTTCCATTAATTTATTTTATACAACAAGTAATATCCTGAAATTTTCAAAATATCTATATATATATTAAACGCAAAATAGATCTTTAAATATTTAATTTTCTCGCATGTGTTAATGAAATGTATTTATTATAGAAGGTAAAAGGACGGGAATTTAAATGTATAATTTAATATATATTTGTTTCAAAGTTTCTCTTTGTTGAATTAAAAATTGAAGATTCTTTTATTCCTTATATAATTTAAATATTTAAAAGTATAAGAACAACTCGGCTTAGATAAGATTGCGATTTGTTTAGCCACATCTATTAATGTACACAAATCTCATTATAAATCATACTGTTCAGTGAACATACTGTTCAATGAACAGCATTTATTTTTTGTTGGATTCAGTCATGAGAAAAAAGAATACTAGTGTTTATGCAGTGGAGAACTTATTCAAACACCATAATGTCAAACTTGTTTGTAAACTTTAATTACTCAGTTAATAAATGTATTATTATTTTTAAAAAAAGTAGACCTGCTGGTCTGTTGATGCTGACCGAACGCTTAGAACGTATCGTAATGGAAGCTTCTTATCGCGGAATGGATGTGGATGATATGGATGTATGAAGTCGAATTCGAAAAGCGCGTTAGGCTTTCTTTTCCGCTGAGAGGGAACTTTAAAATAACTAAAGATATGTAAACAGTATTTACTTTTTCGCAGTAAGAAGAATTTTTAAGTAAGTAGGTGTTATTTCGAAAATTGTAATAACACGAAATGAAAATTTCGAAATGAAAAGGTATTTTAATAATTATTTGTTAAAATTGGGGCAAGGTGGATACGTGTTTCTAGCATAGGTTTATAGCTGTTATAGCTTTTCATATTCCAAATTTTGGCGAAAGGTCTCATTGCATCGTATTATGAATCCGACACTTAACCATTACGCTATGAATGCCCATACAAACAATTATGAAAACTTCTAATTTAAACATTGATTATAATGTAAGTTTGTATACATTATAAAATATAACATCTTAATTTATGCAAACTTACATACAATCAATGTTTAAATTAGAGTTTTCAAAATTGTTTGTACGTGCATTCATAGCGTAATGGTTAAGTGTCGGATTCATAGTCCGATGCAATGAGACCTAACGCCTATATTTGGATTAAAAAAAAGGTGTTGATAACAGCTATAACCTATGCTAGAAACACGTGTCCTCCTTGCCCCAATTATAAGAAATAATTATTAAAGCACCTTTTCATTACAATATTCGAAATAACATCTACTTATTTAAAACAAGTTATCAAAGCAAACTGTATTTCAGTATTACTGTACGATTCGGAAACCTGGAAAATTACATTGACTAGCATAAAATAGAAACAATATACGAAATTACTTTGGTCTGAAAAATCGCCTATATTTGGAATAAGGAAAACCATATTAGACTGGAAAACACAAGGCACCCATAAGCGAGAATGTACAAAAACCACGTGGAAAATGCTCCATTTCCGCTGAATCGCGGAATGCCGGAAAAACTTGGATAGCTGGATGGCGACATTTGAGCTCTATTGTGGAGTAGGATTAAGGCGTTAACGGTGAACCATCATAAATAATCAGTTGACATAAACTTTGTCATTGAGTGTATGCATTTAAGTGGCATCTTTTTGGCATTTGCACATCGCATGGAAAATTCCATTCCAAGTTCAATCTCATCCTGTCCGAGCGGTAGATACTTTAACTTTTATGTTCAATCAACATTAACAATAATATAATCATGGTCATGAATGTCCTTATTTAAAAAACACACTGTATTTATATTTACTTATTGTTAACCATATCGCACAATGTTTCTTGGAAAGCAAAGGAGTCATTAAATAAATGTGTTTGATTAAAATTATATCATAAGTACTAAAAATAAATAACAGGCAGCATGATTACATGCAAATAAAAATATAATAGATATATATTTAGTAATTTATAACTACAATAATCTACAATAAATAAAATTTAGAAATATCTACATTAACAAAGTATATTATAATTACTGATTATTCCATGTTAAGCTTCACAAATAGCTATTAAAAGCAATTCTAAAATCGAATATTTAAATACACTTTCCAAACAATTATGGCAGTGTTTAAAAATATAATTACACTATCTAATAAAAATATTAGTTTCGAATTTATAAGTTTTCAGTTTTATTAAGGGAACTGTCCTTGAACGAAATATTGTAATCAAAATTTATTTGGCTATTTTTGTGTCTTTTGGCGTTAATAATTACACTAGCAAAGTAATATTTACAGGAAAAATAGCAGACTTTTAGAATGAAAAGAAATTTGTTATGCGGCCTGTTTTATAACTGATATTTGGTAATAAACTCGTTAAATTGTTTTGCATTCAAATTAAAATGCTCCCGCCTCATTAGAAATAATTACATACTAGACAAAGAATTTTCCATGTGCGAATTTTCGGAATTTATACATCTTCTGTCGCAACTAGATCAAGAATTTCCCATAATTGTAGAGGATCTCTCAAAAAGGGCGTACGAGGCGAGTACTCAAAACAGAAAAAGCAGACGGGAAAACAATCTATTGTTGGATTAAGCAAGCGGTTCTTGACCGGACCATGTGTCAAGTAGTCCATAGAACGCTGGTCGGTGTTTCCAAAAGAAACAATACGCATGATTATTGTATCCTTCCTATTGACGACTTCAAACATCATAGCAACAAAAGCACCGCCGAAAATTATCTGGTAATCCTAGTAACTAAAACGATTGCTAGATACCCAAGGGCAATTGTTTCTCCAAAAGCGATTAGTGAAAAATCATCTGCCCACAAGTGGTACATCGGACATTGCCCCGGTAATGGTAAAGGAACAACTCATCGTAGCAGAACAGCTCTTTGATAAGGAAACGTCGAAACCAGAGATGGTCCATAACAAGGTTACCAGGACAGAATGCATAAAGGTCGATTCCCAATAGGCACGGCTTGTACGTTTTCTCAAGAAAGTCAAACTACTGGAAAATGCTACTTCTTATAAACCGTTTTTCTTACTCGCCGGCCTAAGAAAAATTTTATACAATACAATCTCCATCAGTGTATACAAACTAGATGACAACAGGGGTTTGTCTCCAAATCAATGTGGAGTTTAACGAACGAGAATCATAGAATTCTATGGTATGAAACAAATTTAGCATTGTTTCAAACTCTGTTATGGTAACAGAACAGAACTAATTTTGGTTCAAAATTGTGCCTTATCATTATATTCAAATGGGACGTCTTTTCATGAGTGTTTGGGTGACTCAGTATGTACTGATAATATTATTGAAAGTTAATATGAATATCTGTGTCTTTATTAAAAAATCACCGCATCCAGACACATATTCAAACACATGCCCAGACACAGATTTTTTCAAGGCACAGATATTCATATTAATTTTCGATAATATTATTATATTCAAATATTACTGCTAAATAGTGTCACGTTTGAAACAATTGTAATTGCGCTAGCGGGGTTTGTAACTGGCTAACTTAGTGAAAGCTCTTTAGAAGTCTAATGTATGAATACTTTAAATAATTGTAAGGCAGTCTATATCACTTCCGTTAACTTTTAATAATAAATATTTTTTTATAATTATACCTGTAATACTTTAAATTTTTATTGCAAATGTTGAGTCAATGATTTTGACTCCAAATTGATTGGTCTGAGCAAAATGACCTTAGATGTACAAACTAAACTTGACAAAATGAAATTCCATAGTTTTCATTTTGTCATTGTTCATTATTTAAATAAAAAAATATAGGAAGCACTAAAATATATCAAATAGGACAATAATCATATATCTTCACACAAGATAACAAACTGTAATTTTATTTCATTAAAATGTAACTAAAATATCAAATAATTATAAGGAAATATATGCACACAGTGAGTCTCTAGAGTTAGTGATTATTTGATAATTGAGGTAGACAGGAGCAGAGAAGAATTACAAACAAATCATTTATGGCAAGTAAAACTGCAAATTTTGTAAAATATTGTAAATTGCTTCTATATTTATTGGCAGTTTCGAATGTACATAACTTTTAATTAATTTAAATATTTATTCCACAAATATTTTATAGAAGAAAAAGTAGAAATAAATTAAATTAATTTAAAAAAGTTAATAAATTTAATCAGATATTTTTTTAAGGAAAATATAAATTTATTTAAAACAATTCAGTTTTAATGTTTCGGCAATCATTTATTTTGTTTAAAATTAAAACTTGTTTTAAGAATGTGTAGAATGTTTTTCCATTTCATTAGCGCACGAGGTAAATAAAATCGACTGCTGGTTATCACGCGACAAAGAACGAAACAAACACAATCTACACCTTGATGCTCCTTCCAAATAAAAAGGTATTTTGATTTCATAACGAAAGCAAAAAAAACAGCAAAATAAGAGTCCTAAGACTGTGGGGCATTTATGATCATTTATTACGGTTTTGGGTTTTGCGAGAATAACTAAGACCAATTTAAAGTTTAGTATGCGTTAAGTCTTTGAAATTATTAATTTTCAAATGGTAACAATTATGATAAAAATAATTTATTGTAAGTTTAATTTTATCAATTTTATTTAGCTTTCATTTAACGTCAATATTTAACTTTATCGAGGTACGAAAATCGCAATAATCAAAGAAAATATATGAATAATTTTTACAGAATAACTTTCGTAGCAAACACTAGCTTGAATTTAGTAAGTGTGGTTTTAAACTTTATTCTAGCGATCACGATACTTTTATTGTACCTAAATGTAGAAAGATTTTAGAAAGACTACTTGCTCGGCTACTAAAGGGGAATTGTTAACAACCCCCTAAAACTTAGGATGGACAAATGAAATGAAAATAAATTAAGCAAAGGATTGATTCGTTTAATTTAAAAATGAAATAAAAAATGCATTCAAAAAAGAATCGGATAATTTAATTTAAAAATTCGTGATCGCTACCCCATCTTTCATATACTGGAAGTCCTACGTTTTGTTACATCTTGCATGAAACAAAAGTTGAACCTTTTAGATTCGACTGTCACCTTTCAAGTTTTAAGCTTGGCTGTCCGCTTTCTCGCGGCCTATGGCCACTCTTAACTCACATTTTCGCCGTATTTGCCTACGGCGCAGACAACTGCGCTGTCCGGTGTGGCATGGCCTACGACTGCTCTTGACTGCTATTTTCGGCTAATTTCTAAAAAAGCAGTCTGGTCTTCATGTCCGCTGTGCGTAAAATTGAGGTCCCTAGGTCTTACATTTGTGCTCCAAGTATTATTTTTTCAACTTTCATAGGAACCGAGATATTTAATGTAGTACAACAGTCGGTCTCAAGTAAATGGATCGCAAAGTTTACAAAACAAAAAACGCCTTGATTATATCTTAGTATGTAATTTTAGAAAAAAAAATTTCAAATAAAATTAACGACCTTTAGGTGGCCTATAGAATAATGGTTACTCACGTGTCCTATCTTTTATATTTCCTGACATATATCAAAAAGTTTGTAAAATTTTCGCGCTCAATATCAATTGCAGGGATGGCACTACTTTCAATATACTATATGCGGGCGAAAATTCAGTCTTATAAATTTAAAACTTAATTTCTCAATAAAATAATCATTTCGAGCCCCTCCAAAAATTATAATGTCTACTCACCACTGATAACAACATTTATTCAATTGCAAAAGCAGTTTATATGTCTCATACAACGTAAAATAATTTTTCCTGCAATTTTGCATATATGAGCTATTACGTATGTCTTATGTGCATACAATATGATTGTTGAAAGTCGTTTGCCATGGAAGTGCATTTTTTGCAAACAAGTTGCAAAATTTTATGTTATTAAGGGTCATATCTTTGAAATGATAATAGTTAGATCCATCATATGTGGCACCATTGTAAAGCAAATCACAAGGGTTACCAAAATGGAAGAAAATATACAGGATGTTACTAAAAAGTTTTTGAAAAAAAAATTATTGCTCAAAATCGGTCAAGTATATTCAATTGATCATACTGGCAAATTTGTGCTCCCTTAGACTTACATACGTTCCCCAAGTTTCATTTTTCCAGCTTTCATAGGAACCTTTAGGGTAGGAGATATTTAGGGTAGTACACTTTTTTTTCAAGATCGAATTACTCCGGTGCTATGACGTGCTATTTTTTAAACTCGCTTAATAGCTTAAGTATTAAAGGAGCTTTCGACACAATAAAGTAAAAAAAAATTATTACGAAACTTTTCGAGAAAATGGATCCTAAAGTTAGCAATAAAAATGACAGCCTGTATATATGTTAAATTGTGATTTTGGAAAAAATTGTTTCAAATAAAATCGGGGGCCTTCATATAGCCTATACAATGAAGTTTATTCGAATGTCCTTACTTTTATCGTTCCTGAAATATTTCAAAAAGTTTGTTAAACTTCAAACGTGGCGACTCAGCTTCTTGTAGAATTTGGCAACATGGAATATTCTTTATTCGAGGCATAATACAAGGGACTCTATGTGTGCAAAATTTCAGCCTCCTAGTTTGAATAAGAAATTCCTGAACGAAAAAAAAAATGGCTCCTGTCCGCCATATTGGATTTATAATAAAAATGGAAAAAACACCTTATGCGGGCTCATAGTCTACACCTGCCTACCAAATTTCATCCAGGTCGGTCCCATAGGTAAGGAGAAATTCTTGAACATATAGATGTACGTTGTACATACATACGTACGTACTAACAGCACCGAAAAATTGACCTTTCTTTTTTTGAGCAAGAAATTTTTTTAGAAAATTTCTTCTAAAATTATTTTTTAGAAATTTTTTTATTCTGTTCACAGGTTTAAAAATTAGATTTAAGAGTAAACCCAAAACTGTAATGAATGATCATAAATGCCCCAAGTCTTAGGACACTTATTTTGCTGTTTTTTGTTTTCGTTATTAAATCATAAAACCTTTTTTATTTGGAAGTAGTATCAAGATATTGTAGATTGTTTTTGTTTCGTTCTTTAGCGCGTGTTAAACATCAGTCGATTTTATTTATTTCGTGCCAAAATGAAATTGAAAAACAGTCTACACATTCTTAAAACAAATTTTTAATTTTAAACAAAATATTGCCAAAACATAAAGAAACTGAATTGTTTTAAATAAATTTATATTTTCTTTTAAACGATAATGTGATTAAATTGATGAACTTTTTCTAAATAACTGATGTTGAAAGTAAAAGCTGTATCACAAATCTACCCCGCGTGATAATATGAAAGAAAAAAATTGGGATTCAATTGGATTGTACGATCATACGAGCATTCAAAATTGATGTATTGTAAGAAGGTGCCATCTATTCCTGGGGTTTCATTCTAATTACAGTTTTCTACTTCAATGTATCGCCGACCTACACACGAGTTTCACCCATATGGCCTACGCGAACCAAAACTATTTGTCGGTGCGCATTCTTTCCAAAAATCGGGACGTCCAAATTCTTTCCGAAAATTTCAAAAGAATTATGACTATGTTCGGTTCTATCTACATGTGTGAACATATTTCGTTCATAATGTATCAAGCTTCTCAAGTTATTGATGATCAATACTACTCATTTCTGATTAAAGTGCGAGTGCATCCAGACTGGTACACATTCGTACTGTTACAAATTCGTATGGACAATTGTGAAGGTGGTTATTTAATGTCTAAATACATATGTACTATTATTAGTCTATCCAAAATTAAGCACTTGAATTTTTATAACGCAAATTTACGATACAGGAATCCTCACTTAGTACTGTTAATTGGTTACTCAAAAGTACCGCATTAAAAGAATCCGCACTGAGTGAAACATTATTTCTATAGGAAAATAAGTAACTTGCTCCTAACAAATTTTGTTAAAACAATTTTTTATCTAAAATTACTGAAAGATAAAAGGGTGAAAAGTATAAATAATGGAACACTTTTATTTCTTAATGTTTACAAAATTAAAAAGAAAAATATAATTTTTTTTAATTAGAAAATCAGTCAAGGTTGTTTGCACCAATTTGTTTTTCTTTTTTTCTTCATGCATCATGCGATAACAGAATATCATTTTCTAATTTTCATCTTATTTGAAGGCCTCTTTTTTCATTCGGATAATTTTCTTCAATCAATTTACATGCTTGTCCAATGGAATTGAACAATTTTTGAAGATTATTCAATGTGAAGTTTTTTTCTGCTAGCACATTTTCTTCAATTTCACTTTCTTCTTCATAAACCCGTTCTTCTTCTATGCTGATGAGAGATTTGTCGTCAGGAGGCTGATTGTCCGTTTGCATACATCCCATTCCATTAGCAGCATCCAATGAATCAAAGCCTAAATCTTGTCAAAGTTTCACTATGTCTGCTGCGATTGTATCCGTTTGAGCATTAACGCCGCAATGCCCCAAAAATCAATAGCACAATGAAGCAAATCATATTTCCACACGGTTTTTATATTATTTTGATTTACTTCATTCCATGCATGTCCGATATTCTCAATATCATTTCGGATATTTAATTTTGCCAAAATGTGATCAAATATGGAGCGCTTTCACAAGAGGTTGCTTGGATTCCCTGTGAAAGCGTCCGTTTCAAATATAAATCCTTAAAGATTGAAATAACCCCTTGATCCATGGGCTGCACCACGGAGGTAGTATTTGGGAGAAGAAAATGAATTCTGACATTATTGCAAAGATTAGAAAATCCTATAGGATGACCAGGCGCATTATCTAATGAAGAGCGTAAGCCAACTTTAAACATAGCTTTAGTAACCCAACCTTTCTTATTAGAACTCCACAAAACAGCTAATGAATTTTTAGCACATCTCTTTAAAGCGTTTTCAGCGCGATAGACGAGCATAAGCTTCAATTTAAATCGCCAGATGCATTTTGTCCTAGCAACAAAGTAATTTGATCCATTGATGCTTTATAGCCCGGGCGAGACCTCTCATTTTCTGACAAGTAAGTTCTAGGGGGCATCTTCTTCCAGTACAACCCAGTTTCGCCGACGTGGAAAATTTGTTAATGAAGGTAGCCTTTTTCTTCAATAACTTGCTTTAGTTCTTCCGGAAAATTTGACGCTGCTTCTTTATCAGCAATTGCGCTTTCGTTCATAATGCGAAAAATATGAATCCCTGGGCGGTTTTTAAAGCGAAAGAAGCACCCAGGGCTTGCTTAAAATCTTTCATCAGTCTCCTTTTCAGGTTGTTTTTCTTTAAGTGTAGAAAAAACGCTTCATGCTTTCGCTTGAATTTCTAGTTGACTTAAAAGAATTCGTTTTTGGTTACAGTCCTCAATCCAAAGCGAAAGAAGTGTTTCAATTTTCTTGGAAGCAAAATTATTTGTAGCCAATTGATATTCCTTATATTTCACTTATTCTCATGAATTTTAATAATTGCTAACTTTTCTTTTAAATTTAATAATTTACGTTTGTTTGGTTTATCACAACTGGTGTCATATTTTGCGTTAGTAAATGATATTATATGCAATAATTTAAAAAAAGAGCGGATCATGTGGCGTGAATCAGAACTGAAGGTAGTTGGGTCTATGAACTGTGTCCGCCACGGACAAGATCTCTCGCCGATCGATATATACATACGTACGCGCTACTCATCGCGCTTGACCAATCAACTAGTATTATTTTAGTGGGAACATTTTGGCGGGAATAATTTGGCGTAAAATCTTTTAAAACACCATAATACTGAATCAGTTTATTACTCAAATTACTAACCGTACTATAGCGGGGTTCATACTGAGTGAAGCCACACTAAGCGAGGTATTCCTGTACTAATTTTAACTAACTCTTTGATAATGAATAACTAGACTTACAAGTCGACAAGAGCACGGGTTTGTCTCTTGTAGACGAAACTAGAGCAACAGGTTATAATCGCGAGCGAAGTTAGTTTTATGTGTGCAAAAAACAAATAAAGATATGCAATTGTAACTTTCATCAGTTGATCAACATTCAAATCTCTTGGAGAGCATAAACCAGATGATAAATGGTTTTGGATAAATAAATTCCAACGGGTTTTGTAGTACCCAATGCACTTCGAAGCACAGGAGATTGTCGGTATAAATCCAATTTAGCCACAGACGGGTTTGATGTTTTATAGATCATTCAAATGCGTTCGTTGGTAAAGTGCTTCTATCAAAAAAATCTCGTTTAGAATGATGGCACCAAACTAATCTTCAGTACGAAATATTTTAGCAATATAACTAATTGTTTATTTAAAAATCAACATATTCCAAGTTAAATTTCGCCTTTATTTTGTAAGTAAAAATTCTTAAATCTAAGTGATTCATTATTTTGTCAACCTATTACAGTGGAACCTCGATATAACGGACCAATGTGGGCAAGGGGGTATCCGATATAGCCGAATATCCGTTATATCAAAGTAAATGTTTTGAATAAGCTATTTATTAACTATCAAATAGAAATATATTATAAACGAAAGTTTACTTTCTAATTGTACTTCATTCGTCTTCAGATGATATGTCACTATACGTCCGTTGAGGAGAGTCGTCAATATTTGGTTTTGAACTTCCTGGTTTCAGTGACACTGGTTTGAAAAATATATCAATTTTTGTTTGGATTTTTGAAGCTTGTTGTTTCTTATTTATTTACTCTAAAATGCAAAAGTGCGTGTTATATAATTGCATTTCACTATCTGCGAAATTATCGATAAATGATATTACATCATCAAGATGCGATCTGATTATTGATAATTTTATTTTTGTGAGTGTTCGGTATCTTTGCTTTCGTTTTCACTTTCTTTGATCAACATTTCATCTGCTAGTTCACTTTCGGTCATAATGTGATATCCAGGAACACCTTCATCTGTTTCCAACCATTTAAACACATCTTCCTCGGCTACCTGATCCATCGGTTGAATAATAGATCTTGTGTCTTTTTTGGCAAAAACATACAATTAAACTTGACATCTTCAGTTCGTAGAATGTTTTCCAAGGAATGTGTGGGTGCGTTGTGTAATTGTAATAAACACTTTACGTCTTCTGATGGTATTGTAAGCTCTTCCTCTTTTTTCTCACTGCAGGTACAGGTTCTTTAAAAACCCAGTCTTTGAAAATATTAGAAGTGAACCATGTGTTTCTCGAATACTAATATGGCATGGAGAGATGATTCATTATATTTTTTAAAACCCTTGGTTTTTTTAAACTTCCACAAAGCAGTGCCCAGACTCTCTCTTTGCTGGTTTTTCTTCCAAAATGTTTTTCATTTTGGAATACTTGTGTGTTTAAGTAAAGTGCACCAGAACAAACTTCTTTCATCGTCCTTATATACCTGGGACTGTAATAATATTTCTCTCTTTATTCGTTCAACTAATTTTTGCCGAAAAGTTTCAATCACTTCTTTAGGTGCACTTGCAGCATTGCCGAAAATTCGTTTATTAAGTATCCCATGCCTTTTGCGAAAACACCAGCGCCATCCATCACTAGCTTTAAATGACTTTATATTCATGTGATCTGCTAATTTAATTGCAGCTAATTTTAGTTCAACTGCCCTAACCGGCACCCCGCAAGAACGCTGTTGTACCACGCACAATAAAGCTTCTTCAAGTGAAGTTTCACGTGTCAGTTTCATTCGTTTTCTGGGATTTTTATTCGCACTTACATCACACATTAACATAAATTTGTTTATTTTGTATCTGTTTTTTTTTAATGTCCGAAACAGTTTGCTTTCGTATGCCATATTGTTCACATATACGAGACACAGATACTCCAGACTCCAACTGTTTTATCACTGCAAGTCTTTGATTTAATGTTAAATTAAATTGTTTCCGTTTGTTCATATTGTGAAAATAGAGTTACAATTTATTTAATTTAGAATTTACACAGATTGAATCACTCAAATGAATCACTCGGGATAAGCATTGAAAATAATCGTAAATAATTGTTCATTTAGAATTATTGTAATTTTTGTGCAATATATTTATTGGTATAGCGTAAACGAATGACTTGTTTTTTAATTTAGTAAACTACATTCCTACTGTGCATTCATGAAAGCGTATAGCTAGCTGTTCGAATGGAAATATATTGTTGGCAGAATCGGGAATATTACAGTATTTCCAATTTTAATAATTTTAAAGCGAGTAGTAGTAGGAGATCGCGGATTCTACCCAACCTCCAAGCCTCCAAGACCTTATCTTAACTCGTTCTAAAATAATATAGCCTCCAAGACCTTACCCTAACTCGTTCTAAAAAAAATTGACAGCTGTCAAATAAAAATCCAATATGGCGGATGACAGAACATATCCGGTTGTCAAAATTTGGGGGATAAAAGTTACTAGATTTTGTTGGCTTTCTAAAAGAATATAATGGTCTACAAAATTTATATCGTTTTTTAGAATAAAAAGCTGTTATATGGTTCTTATATCTGTAATGCCCTGCATCAAAATTATATTTAAAAAAATATATATCAATTTTTTTCTCGATCACGTTTATTTTCAACGTTATCAAAGAATACCATATTATAGAGACTCATTTTATATACGTCAAATAGGGTACTTACATTAAAAATTAAAAATAAATCACAAATATTACTTTTTATCTTACACTCTATTAGTTAATTTTTTCCTTTCTTTTTTATGCGTCAGTTATATTTCGAAACAAAATCCCTAGCAAATGTGTTGTTACTATTTGCATACAAGTTGCATAAAAATAAACTTATATTAAATCTAGCAATATTACTAATTTTATAATCGATCACTAGCATTTTAGACCACAAATTAATTTCAATATTAAAAATATCATCTGAAACAGTCATAAATGTATCTAACGTAAATTTGTTCAATATAAATAGGTAAGGTTTTTGCATAAATCTAAATGCTTTGTGTTTAAATAAATAAAAAAGTATTGAATAAGTACTATTTAAAATTCGTTCATTTTTAAATTGAAATTAACCTTTTTTTTTGACACCGATCTATCGCGGATAGTACATTCTCATGGTGATGAATGTTGCTATAAATAGCAATACTGTCATTCGTTGCAGCGATATATTTTCTTGACTAGTTGCGGAATTGCACAAATTCTTTGTGCAGGAACAATAATAAACCTGAACGTCATGTGTGCCGGCACGTCGCATACAAGTTTTATCGTCGCGTTCATCTGTGACATATCCGCAGCCACGGATCACTCGGATTTCACCTTGTACTGAAACATAGAACAAGAAAGAATAATTGGTTTATTTAAATATTTAAGGCAGGATGTATGATGAAGGAATGAAATATAGAGGAAGATCTAAACGGACGACTTGAGTTTAAAGTAGAATAATAATGCAAAAAGCTTTTCCAACACAAACATCGACATCATACTAGACGTGGCACACAACCTACTACATTATTAAGATCCATGATCAACTTATATTATTAAATGAAAATGTTTTTAAATAGAGTTACTTTAAGAGGTAAATAACTTGAATGATGACTATTATATGGGTTAGTCCAATTGAAATACCTGTCGATGACATGTGTATACAAATAGCTTAAAAAGCCAGACCGGAGCAGATACGTATTTCCAGTATTAGGGTAACTTTCATCATTACTCCTTTTTAGTAGTCGTCGACCTAACAACTACACCACGTCTGGATGTTTAAGCTATTTAAAATTCGTATTAAATGTTGCATGTCGTCTATTTAGAGCTTTCTGACTTTTCCTGACTCTTTTCTTGGCGGTCTATTTTCCTGACTAGTTTGTATCTGTTACCCCAGGGATCGGAGTCCACATCATATGCAACTCACTCCAGCATCTTTCTTTCCTTTTCATTATTAGGTTCTGTAATACCTTTCTCTTCATATTTAGTGCCTCTTTGAGGTCCCCAGCTTGTTCTGGGCCCACATTTGTTAGCTTTCTTTGGAATCTCCTTCTAGCTAGAACGCAATCTTTTTCTAGCACTAGTTATTTCTGCTATCCACCAGTAAGCTTGTGGTTTGCGGGTCATTTTCCTTTGTCGCATTGATTTATTGCATGCTTCGTTTATTGCGTCCAGCAGTACATTTATTTTACCCTCGGCCCTCGGGGTAAAATAATTTTTCTGTCCTCGAAACATTTTTTGGATTATATTTCATTTAATTAATGAAACATAACCATAATTAATGAAACATAACGCTCGTATCAAACTTAATATTGCTTGAAAAAATAGTCAAATTTCAACTTAATCGCCAGAAGTCGTATTGCCTGGTAATGTGTCAATCTACTACAAAACACAATTAAGAGCCTATTTACGGGTAGGGGCGATAACGGGTTTAAGCCCTCTCTCCCTTCAGAAATTTTGAATTTTTCTCATTTTTCTGTAGGTTTTTAGCAATTACTATATATAACCCCCCTTTTCCCCTTCAACATTATTTTTATTCAAAAGTAGAAAAAAGGGCCAAAATGATGTCCCTCCGTTCACTAAAGTGTTTCATCGAAAGGCGGAATTTAAGCTCCTCTCCGAAATGAATAGTTAAATATACCACTGTCTATTTAATTCCCTCTATAATCTATTTTGCTTAGTATAATTATTTGATTGTATTACTTAATTTGTGTGCTCTGTTACAATCAGTGAGATTATGATAACATAGAAATCAATAGGTTGTAGGGTTTATTATAGACTTTTATTGTGAGGTTTCATTATTAAATGTCTATTACCTTTATTTTCTAGTGTAACTACAGTCAATCACGCTGCTTCATGTTTGTAACGTATATAATATAATTTTCATTATATAATGGATTTAAATAAATACTGGTTAAGAAACAACAATCAATTTTTGTTATTATTGTTTCAGTTTTTATAACCGAAGGTTTCTGAAATTATTGTTATCAATTCTTTATATTACAGTATATCCTCGATTATCCGAGGTAATGTCAAACGAGGGTACCTCGGATAATCGAAATAGCACGGACTCTTTCAAACATAGAGAGGGAAACGTATGGTGAAATGAATGAAAACGTGGTCAAAGATGTGAAAAAAGGCATCTACTGTATTATCAAATGAAAAAATCACGTACATACAAAAATAAAATAAAAATACAAAATTCGTCAAAAATCTATAAAAAATCTATCCCCACCATTCTTATTTGACGACTTTTTCAATTTTAAAACTTTTTATAAAATTAAATATTTAAAATTTCATTTTGCCCAAAACCATCTTAAACAATTTAGAAATTTCAGATATTAAAAATTTTTATAAAATTTTTAAAAATGTAAAAATCGAGTAATTTTGTCCAAATCAGTTAAAAATATTTTTCAAATTAGAAATTTTACAAAATATTCGTCGAAAATCTAAAAAAGTCTATCTCCACAATTCTTATTTAACGACTTTTTCAATTTAAAAAATTTTATAAAATTTTTAAGATTTTAAAAAATTTTTAATTTCAAGATATTTTACATTTTTTTCTAAATATTTTAAATTTAATGATTGCCCAAAACTATCTTAAACAATTTTAGAAATTAAAAATTTAGATTAAAAATAGAGATAAATTTTTTATAAATGTAACAAATTGGGTAATTTTGCCGAAATCAATTATAAAATATTTTTCAAATTTAAAAATTTGAAAAGATATTCGAAAATCTAAAAAAAAAAAACTATCTCCACAATTCTTATTTAACTTTTACAATTTAAAAAAATATTAAATTTTCGATATTTTTAACAATTATTTTGCACAAAACCATCTTAAAAAATTTAGAAATCTCAGATTTTAAATATTTTATAAAAATTTAGAAAAATGTAAAACCGAGTAATTTTGTCTAAATGAATTATAAAATATTTTTCAAATTTTAAAATATATTTGTCAAAAATCTAAAGAAATCTATCCCCATACTTTTTATTTAACGACCTTTTCAATTTAAAAAAAAATTTAAATTATCTATTTTAAAAATAATTACAAAATGAAAACAAATTTTTTAATAACCACCCCAACGAAAAAAAAATCAAAATTTTTTTAAAATAAAAAAATTATTGAAAAGTTAATATAACAAAAAAATATATTTAAAATTTACAATAAAATATTTTGTTAGCCAAAAAAATTATAAAAATTAAATTTATTTCAATTTTTATTAAACATAAATAT
>WYDF02260880.1:0-19273 GCA_009867245.2 Adranes taylori
ATATATATGAACTTTTAGTGTTGAGAAAATATGAAAATAATTTTATTATTTTGTTTTTTTTTTCTTTGAAAAATAATTTATCTTTACCTTATTTTGTGTTCACCGCGGCACCGCACTCTGGGAAGCCGTGATTGTTTTTGTAAAAATTGTCAAATTTTGGAATAAAATTTAATTTTTAAATAGTAATTTTTAAATAGTAATTTTTAAATAAAATTTAAGTTTTAAATAGTTGCTGTCAAATATCTTTGACAAAATAAACTGAGGAATGACAAAATAAACTGAGGTTCTCTGGTACAAAAGTGTACCAGAGAACATTCACAGTTCCCGTAAAGTGTCTTCGGTACATATATGTTTCCGCAATTTTCAAAAAAATGGGCAACATTTTGACTTTTGCTCTTGCATAAAAAAAACGTGAGCACGATATTCTATTTGAACGTGCCCCAGGGTTTTGTCAGTTAAAAGGTTAAGTGTGTCGTATAAGAATGAAAAATGGATAAAAATGACATTCGTCAAATAATTTTATTCTTCTTTCCAGAATGGAAAACAGCGACCAAAATTGATTGGCTAACACACGCCCTTCCCATAGAATTAATTTACTTCAAGTAAATTAATTCAATCCTGGTGAAATTGCTAATAGAGATGCATCAATTCATTCTTGACCTAAAACCGACTATTATATCAGAAATCACCTATAAAACCTAATATTTGATTTCAAGTGATGGACGAGTAAAGCTGATGGACGAGCTTTATTTTGCAAAATGAATATTCAGATACAAAACTTTTTGCAATTAAGATACAGCGTTCAACGTGTTTGTAAAGAATACATGATAGGTTTTGTGTTATTTTCTGACAACGGAGAAGATTTGGAATACAAGCTTAGTTCTTAGAAACAAAACAGCATTTGAAAAAAATAGATCAAAAATAGCCAATCCACTCAGAAGGAGGTAGCTGTATTATAGAAAGCTCCAGAACGTCCGTCGAATATTCTACAATCTTCTTATTTCACCCTGATAAAGCATCAGTGCATTCAAGCAGCAACAAATGGGTAATATGGCTCCCTCAGAGCAGCATCTAGTCCTGAAACTCAAAACTTTTCTAACACAAAGCAAATTTGGTTCAACTAGGTGATATGTGTTCTTAACAAGTTCGAAAAAACTATGTCAAATAAATTAGATTATAAAACTCAAATTACTTTCTTTCCAATCAAACCATATTACTTACAAACCACCCTCGTAAATTTAACTCAAAAGTTTTTTAAATACAAGTTTGTATAGCAGAAATATATATATTACAACTGTCTGATAGATGATGTCTTAATGATAATGATATAAGTGTAGTAATGTTAAACATATTAATTAATTAAATTATAAAATTCCGTTAAACCTTAATTAATTATAACAGAAATTTCCCTCATATGATAATCCTTCTTTCATAGTATCTCTAGGACAAAAGGCCCATTGTCCTATTAATTCTGATCATCAGTTAACGTCATTTTGCGATTTTAATTAAAACTCTTCCATAATGTTTCCGAAATTTAATTTCGGTCTGACATAACGCTCAGACCCAAGATATTTCGAATAAGATTTATCAACGCAAAACACAATATTTTACATATAGAAAATTTACGCGTGTCTACTAGTATTTGATTGCGAATATAAAATGTTTGAATCTGATGTTTATGAGACATAAAGTTTAGGCTTGCTTGTCGTAGCCTTTAATCATCAGCAAGAGTGTTGTGTTTAAAGAGTAATCAAATTAGGTATGCTCATCCAACTATTAGTTTTTGCTTTGAAAGCACGTTTTTAGCAGGCTGAACTTAATTATTGTAATCATGATGAAGTAGAGATTAATAATGTACACACATAATTTTAATCATAAGACATTTAGATCGCAGAGCTTCTAATTACAATAATTTTTTATATATGGATCCACTAAACTTGACCCCGCTCTCTTGATATCTGAGATGAAAATGGAGAACAGGACGCCTAAAAATGGGAGGTTAGCAGATGCAGATATAGCTAAGAGAAGTGTCGAATACATTGAGTAAAACAGGAATGCCTGTTCCTGAAGTGTGCGGTTTTGATTTACATATAGGGAAATGGCAAGTTAGAAATGTAAAAACAATACCCCACCAAATGCCCAAAATAATGCTTTCTCAGTTCCGTGACTTTCGCGAAATCTATGAAGAAAGGTTTTAGTGGATAACTTATTCAGATGAATCCTAATATTACAATGAATGCCCGAATCTATGGAGGCTAAGCAAATGCAATGCTAATCCTAATTTAAAAGGTCTATGGGGCATGATAGACGTAGAAGGAATATGGTAATAAACATCGAGGACGCCTAACTATACAATTTGTTATGCTGAAAGGTTATACCCAGGGCTCGATGAACCATGAAGCAAAATAAGTTCGTGGTTAGAGCAGCAAGGAAGGGGCATCACAGATAAATCATTCACACTTTTCAATCCAGCTAATCAACAACGATCATCCAAATAAAACAACAGAAGAAACAATGACCATTATTAAAAACAACGAGGAAAATCTGGAAATAAGAGAAAACATCGAAATTTACAAACCCAAAATAAATCAAGATATACTAAAGGTCAAACAAAATGTAGCAACAGATCCAGGTTTGTGGTTTGATTTCTCTGCTGATGATATGGCTTTTTAGATTACTTGTGGACCCAGGCATATCCGTTGTGGCAAAGCAGTAAGGTATTGTTCGCAGAAACTTTTTATTGGAATTAAGGCCAATGATGAGTAATGCAAAAGAGAGTGGTTAATGTATTCACCAGCAACAGAATCAGTTTATTGTTTTGTTTGTAAACTGTTTGCTTCAAAAAACTTCTCTAATTTTCTTATAAGAGAAGAGTTCAGTGATAGGCGAAATGCTTTTGTAATTGATAAACATGAAAAACGATGTGTTCACAGAGACTCTATGCTAATATACTCAAATTGCAGAAGAGGATCGAGTTTTGGACAACAGTTGGAGAAACAAATTCAGGAAGAGTGTGATTATTGGGAACATATCTTGAGGCGTGTCATAGCAGTTATTCGAACGTTAGCTGAATGTGGCTTGGCGTTCAAAGGAGCAGAAGACAAGTTTGGATCACTGCATAATGTAAACTTTTTAGGGCTACTTGAACTCATAAGCCAGTTTGATATATTTTTAGCACACCATATTTTGAAATATGGAAATTTTGGAAAAGGAAATCTTTTTACATCTCCAAAATCACCTGTGAGGAACTCATTCAAATAATTCCACAAAGGTACATTCGTTCATTTTTAACGAAGTAAAATCTTCTAGTTAGATTAATTACCAGAGCTATCACATATCGATCAGCTACGTATTGTACAAAGGTACTTAAAAGGTGGAGAGTCTGTTGAACGCTTTTCAACTTTTCTGGAATTGAAAGGCCATACTGGTGAGGATAACGAAAATCGGGTTTTGAAGTACTTGAGTGAAATTTGTAAGCGACGGGGATACCCTGATAACATGCCTGTGCGTTAAAAAGGGATGCAGCAAACATTTTTGGAAATAGAAAAGTTTGCTATATATATGCCCTATGCAACTAATTCACTAAAGTTCTGTTGACTGCTGCCTAGAGACAGCTAATTTCTTTTCTATAGTAGAATTACTTTATACCTTTTTTTTTCATCCTCAGCCAGGGTCTGATACAAGTTGGGAGGCACAAGCTGTGGCAACAACAGAAATTTTGAATTCTTTCCAAAAAATTCCATTATATACTCTAGAAGCACTAGAGTATAAGGTTACATACTCTAGAAGCACTAGAGAATACAGTGGAATACCAGTCGCAAAAGGGACACGCTAGAAGAGAAGCAAATACTATTGTAGATAAAATCAAAGACCTAGACTTCGTTTTCATGTTAAATTTTTGGAATCTCTGCCAAATGAGGATTTAGACTTAAAAACATGTATAGATTTGTATGTATTATTAGGTGACTAGCTGTGTATTTCAAATGATGAATTACATGTTCAAAATCACATGTGAGGAACTCATTCAAATAATGCCACAAAAGGTACAAGCGTTAATTGTTGACGAAGTAAAATTTTCTACTTATTTTAGTTTTTCAATTGATTTATCACCAAATCTATCACATATCGATCAGCTAAGTGTTGTACTTAGGTACTTAAAAGATGGAGAGTCTATTAAACGCTTCTTAACTTTTCTGGAATTGGAAAGCCATACTGGCGAGGAAATGGCAAATCAGATGTTGCAGTACTTGAATGAAATTTGTAAGCTAGACGTTTCAAAATATCTAGCCTACAGAGGGCTTACAGACGTCGAAATATCTAGCGTTGTCAGAAGCCAGACTTCTGACAACGCTGCAAACATTTCTGGCCGTTATGACCGGATGCAGCAAAAATTTTTGGAAATAGACAAGTTTGCTATATATGTGCCCTGTGCAGTTCATTCACCAAATCTGGTAGGCAGAAGTTCTGTTGACTGCTTCCAAGAGATAGTTAATTTATTTTCTACAGTACAATTACTCTAAACCTTTTTTTCAATCTCAACCAGGTACTCAATGATGGAGATGTACCAGATGTATATTTGTCCAGAGATATGATGCTAAAGATATATTTCGTATCACCACATTTGATACAATTGTTGACATACTTAAAACTCAGATGAAAAAAGAGATGGATATATAGAGAAATAACAGAGAGATTTTCTTTTCTAAGTGATGTCCCACTACCACATAAAGTCCCCTAATCTGTTAATACCGAAAGGTATTTTCAGTGCTATCGAAAGCTTATAGATGCTTATACAGAAGATTTCAACAGTAATTTCTCAGTTAAACTTCAACAGTTTCATTCATATGTATACCATAAATTCAGTGAAACAAAAAATGTAAAAACAAGATTCAGTTATGCTGATCTTTATAAAATGATTGTAGAAGATAACATTGAGATAACATGCCTTTCAAAATGTAGATATTGGCTTTAGTATATTTTTAGCATTAATAGTTACAAATTGTACAGCAGAACGCTCATTTTCTTAGTTGAAGCATATTTAAAATCCCATAAGAACAACAATGCTACAAAGCAGGCTGAATGCATTATCCCCATTAAGTATAGAAGCAGATGTGTTACGTAAGACGAGTTCCGAGGATCTTGTTAAAGTATTTGCAGTTAGAAAAGCAGGAGAAAACATTTCTTAAGTAAAAGCACACAAAACTAAACATTGTTTACTTTCTTACTGTTTGTTTTATTTAATTTCAATGGATAAAATTTTGTGTGGTTTATTATGTGTATTTTTTGAATTACACATATATGAGGCACCAAAGTCTGAAGAAGTGCTTAGGATATCTAAAGAACTTAATCCGGCCCTGGTTGCACCACAGGTTAGCTGTCAATGATGCTCATGTGCTGGCATTTGTTCCTTATTTCCAAGAGTGCCATTAACCTTTTCTTCAGCAAAATAATGTCTCGTCGCTAAATGTACACTATAATGCGGAATAGTATTACTACTAGTACTTCTATTTCCAATTCTGGTCATGAGATAATTTTTCACCGATCAGGTATAAATTTACATGAAGGAAAGTATTGATTATTCAAATTCTACTAATGCCTCGTCGGACAAATAATTGTGCCATGAACAAATGTCATATTAATCATTAATTGAACTACGAATTCTTCTTGAACTACGAACATAAACTTGAACTACGAATTCTTCCTGTTCATTTTTATGAGAAATAATTCATATAAAATAAATGCTCAATTGATGAATCAGTATGAAATACAATTAAACTGTTGTAAGGTCCTAGTACTTGGATAGATTCTAATAAAACCAAAGGAAATTTCGAATGAAAACACATAATAATTAATTGTGTTCACCACAAAACAGATAAACGTAGACCTAACTGTAACTACTAGCCGAGTTAGTAATAATTTACGTTCATCACTTTCACGCAGAGAGAATACGGAGAAAGGTTCTTTTATAGACGATCGTTTAGTTTATCCGCTTTCGACTTGCTTACGACTTTTTCACGTAATAGATAACTCGAGTTTATAAACCGATAACAATCGCATTTACGCGGGCGAAACATGTAACCCATGCATAAAATGCAAATCTAAGGGGCACACAATCAATACCCTGCTACGAACATATGAGTGAAATAAACTGAATAAATCACGTCTATTCTTCACCTTAAAAACAAATTTGCTTTCAATTTGCATATTGAATTTTCAGGAGCAAGATTTACAGGAAATTAATGAGCTCATAAACTCTAAAATCATTTCAAAAATAAATAAATGGAAACATTTTGAACTCTCACTGTTGAACACTCCTATAAAAAACAGTTAGCTTTAAGTACACACCAAACTATTAATTCCAGAATTCCACACCAAACTATCACTCTATGACCAGTGGAGTTGACATGACATGTAACAAAATTGTAGTAGACATGACATGCCAAAGAAACTGACATGTAGTGCTTAGAATGCCTTAAATAATCAACCAAACTAGGTCAAAACCAATGCAAAAACGATCGATAAACTCGAATAACTAGAAGAAGAATCTAGATTACCAAAAAGTTTACCAAAATTTAACCTGTGGAGTTTATAGTGGATTATCACTAATTCAATTAATTAACGATTGCAATAAGCAATTCTCTAATAAATCATCAATTCAATGAGTACTCCGCTAATGTAATATATAAATTTACTAATCAAATTTGATTTTATTTTTTAAACAAATTACGATCCTGCTTTGATTAAATCAATTCTGTAATATAATTGTGGGACCCAGACATGACCGACAAAATTATGCAAACATAATACTATCACCCAAATTGGTGGCTTAAAGAATTCGCAAAATAGGAGGCAAACGTCGACTGTTAGCTAGTCTATAAAATGTAAGACCGGTGAAATAATAAAGTATATAATTGTAAACACAGGCAATATTTCAAGTAATACAAACCCTAGTGGAACAGGACCAAGATGTTCCAGTGGCATCCAAACAAACAACATACAACAAAGGAATAACAACAAAGAAAAACAAAATCAGAAGAGGTAATCCATAAGTCCCAAATGCGTCTCCAATTGTGTCACCATAGCCAATTGTCTCTCTTCCCCAACAACAAGCTCATGAAGACCTCCAACAACCAGCCGACCACATAACATCTTCGCAACGTACAGCAAACATCAACCAGAGCAAATGGCCCAACCGAGTAACTCAAAATCATTAACCATCTTCAAATGAGCATCATAATCTTCAACCACCATCTAACGCGCAGCAAGAATCATCAATATGGGCAACAGCCCAAAACATAACACTAAGATCCCACTCCATCAATGACATTCCATGATCAATCTTGAACGTCATTAAATATAACAATTCTAGATCATGTCTTTAGATCAGAACCACTAACACTACACTCCAGAGGATGATGTCACAGGGCATTTTGTCTAGATTTCTGCACCAACCACTTTGGTCTTTTAGGCGACATCATTATTGGCAATAACACAATCGAGCACAAGACGATCATCTAGCGCGCGTAAGTCAGTCGAGTCTAACCATATGTGTAAACATTGGTGGACACATGCAATCTATCCTATGTCAGATGACATCGCCAAACAAACACTAATCAAATTCAAACAAACAATATCGCCAAACAAACAACCTTCTATATCGATCAAACAAACTTGTATCCATCGACCAACGGTTTTATCACATGAGTTCCGACCGGAATATTCAAGCGTTAACAATGCCATGATACAATCGATCCCTGGATCTTAGACTCTATACTACGAGTTCTACATACAAAATTTTGTAGAACTCCTATCCACGCATGAAACCAAACCTGAGAGTGTACCTCTTACCTTCAAGCCCACACATCGAGGCTCGGTGGTCTGGAAATAACGTAAATTCATCAAACAAATTTGCCCATTCAATTTGCCAAACAAATTTCGATGCCTAATCTGAATACGTACCCTTTATCTTCACGGATTAAACTACATATCGAGGTTTGACAGCCCACAAATACCACAACAACCAAAAAATATAGAGCTCCAACCCTAAACACCACTACGTTCAAAACCATCAAATTACAACACTTGTGTACTACAAGGGTGCGTTCTGTTCAAACTTTATTCTGAAATTACATACAAAGATGCACATGTGGGAACCAATATAGGCACCAAGATGAACGGTAACAGAATCAGCAACCTCCGCTATACAGATAATACCGTGGTAATAATCCATAACTTCACAGATATTCAGAGACCTATGGATCTCTCGTGGCACACAGCCAGTGTTTCGGGGAGTTCGTGAACGTGAAGAAAACTAAGCTCTTTGTTTTCTC
The DNA here is from genome assembly GCA_009867245.2 of Adranes taylori. Lineage (NCBI taxonomy): Eukaryota > Metazoa > Arthropoda > Insecta > Coleoptera > Staphylinidae > Adranes > Adranes taylori. The sequence continues at coordinate 8,331 of WYDF02260880.1, forward strand.
CAAACAACCAAGAGTAATGATAGACCCGACGAAGAAGAGTTTACATTTCGATACTTGTGAGCTGTAGTGAATGAACAAAGAGATCTCAAAATCGCTATCAATGAACCGTATTTTCACCGGCATAAAAACTTTTTTACTGCACACGACCTAAGTTTTAGCTCGGTGTGCGATTATTGCGCTGTCAAATTTTTCCTATCTTGCTCTATGGATGTGACAGCTGGACATTCAATGAGGAGATGGAGAATCCTACAGACGTCTTCGAAATAAACCTCTACTGCACGATAGTATGCATCTCATGGATAGACAGACGGACAAACATTAAAAGTCCTACGTATGATAGACAAATCTTTAGTGCTGATGAGAACTGTCAAGGAAAGGAAACTGAAATATATCGAACAAATCATGCGTGGTGAAAATTAAGGGACCCTGAGAGTGATCATCGAAGGAATAGTTCTTCGAGCCAAAACAGTTAACTGGATCTGTAATCTCCGTAGGGAGAGGCTGCTATAAGGTGAAGAATTTGTATGCCAATGATCTTTGGATTAGGGCTTGGGTTTTTGCAAATATTAGCTTAGCTGTACCAAATTCTATGAGAAATTATGATTGTTTTCAAATATGGTATAATAAATTTTGATACCTATCGTCATTATCGTTGATTGACCATTGAAGGTTGGGCCAACAGTATGTCCAAGTTAGGACAGTGAAATATTATATTAATCTTTACGTATTACTATCATCTTAATTTTATTTGAAATTAATTTAGATAAAATATAATTTCCTTAAATCTAGTAAGATATTTATGTACGAATAATGATGTATATTTAACACATGTAATACGATCATTTTTGATAAACAATTTACAATACATTGTCCAGCTAATATCTGACATTTCAATGTTAATAACATACATTCAAAACTTGTATGGATAAGATAGTAAATGTGGGTCATAAATTTAAGAAATATAAAACAAAAATATGTTAAAGCAATAGGTACACTATGCACTTTTCATTATTTAAGTAAACATCAAGTATACTTTTTTATTGAGTTTTTTCTATATAATGACTGATTAAATTAACAAAATTCGTGATTTTTGTTAGCATCCACATTGTGCGTTTCATTTGAACCACGTTGATCTAGCCTCCATAGTAATTATACTACCCTATACTTACGAAGCACAAAAGTGTAATTAAATACTACCTTCTTGTTCATATAGAATGGTCAGTTGCTAGTAAATATAGCTGTTGTTATATTTTTAAACATTGCACATTTTCTACTGAATTTTTTGTTTTCGATAAAAACAAGCTTACAATACACTATTTTTTCTTTTATACGTTTTGAATTTAAGTTATGTTATTGAAGTAGTCATTTTCAGTTTATTGGTCGTTCTAGTGGAAATATTAATAAACTCAGTCGCTATAAATTCCTCCTAATACCATATTTGTGGAAAATTTGCTATTAATTACGCTGAAAGATTTTAAAATAAGTTTTAAGGAATTGAATAAATTGACTTTATATAAATACGTAGTTTTCTGGAAAAAATATAAACGGTAAACATTTTTTAAAAATTAACACTATATGATCTAAAGCAAAAGCGCAATAAATATTGGAATAAAGCGGCATTACTAGTTTTAGTAGAAATATCTGAAAGAAAACAAGTCGATGGTTCAGAAATGTATGAGTGAAATATGTATAACACGTAACATGTTATGCCATGGAGACTAGGCTCACATACGTTTCGCACTTTAGACCGAAGAAATTCTGTCTGTTCCAGAACTAAATAGAAATGTAAGAATACACTCTGTATGGTTAATGTGTGATTTGGTAATAATTTTTTTTAAATCTTTTAACATACCTACACAAATTTCAAACTTATTTACATTCATAGAAACGAAGGTTTTTGACAATGAATGTAATGATGCAGTGATTTGGAGTAGACATGAAATCAAAAAGTAGTATTCGAACATCAAAACTTCTCAATTTCAATATAAATTTGTAGAAGCGGCTACTATCCGGACTTCGGTCTTCACAGAGGAACCTTATTACAAGGAATAATAATAATAGGAGTAATTTAATTGATTATAAATAAAATCAATTAACTAATACTGATAATGTTTATAAATGTTTTCTAATCAATTTGAAAGCCTATAAAATATTTAATTTATTAATTATATTTATTTACCAAATAAAAAATTTATCATATACAATAAAAAATTTGGCAAATTACAAATTCACCAATTTTCTCCTTTTGTTGCATTTGGTTTTTCATAAGTCAATCTAATTTTGCAAGAATATAAAAAAAATTAATTTGGTAATTTAAAATAATATATAATTTAAAAGTTAAATATTTTATACAAAAATTTTCAATTCTAAATTAACGAGATGATAGAGGACAGGCTAACTCAAAAGATATAATTGTCTACAATAAGCTTTTAAATTGGTAAGAAAATATTTATAAACAATATTAGATTTAATTATTTCGGGTTAATTACATTAATTTTAATTAGATTTAATTAAAGTAATCTAGGCGGAAATTAGGAGGAGTAGCTCCATTTCAGACACAAAGAATAACGAAAAAGAGATTAGTTTTCTAGTAACTAACTTCTTTAAATGTAGCAAGTATACGCAAGAATACTAAAACATGTATCTAAACATGCCAAAATGCAAAAAAGAATTCTGAAGGTGTGACTATTGGTGGAATTAAGTATTTACGGAACTAAGGAGTAATTTTCATGGTGCAAAACGTAAATACCAAAGAAAAGTTAAAAAAACTGGTTTAGTAAATAGTGAATTAGAAAAGGAAGTAGCAAACATCCTTCGAAAACAACTAAAAATGACAATTCCTTGTTCTCCATTGACTCAACAAGTCAAACCTTATCGTCCACTCCCTCTAAAATATCGTTTATAGCTTAGTTCCTCTTTCTGTTAACTGTGTGTGTATGGGGTGTGTGTATGTGTGTGTAGTTGTTGAGAGTGCTCTTACAAGCTTAAGAATTTTTGTATCGAAAATGCAAGAAAAGAGAAAGTAGACATAAGTAAACCGTTCACCGATTAGGATGGTATAACCTAAGCGGGCAAAATTCGTGTGCCATTGCGCCAAATTAGAGTCTCGAACACATTGCTTTCGATTCATTTGTACTTTAAAATTGACCGCAATCCTGTAAGATAGATCGCTAGGAGATTAACAGAATTAATTCGTTGTCGAAGGGTGTGACAAGAAGGAACAATTTCCAAATGAGAACTTTTCCTTAGTCCTTTTAGAAGAACCGAAAGAAGATAGCACTTGTCTCGGGGAAGGCAAATGGCCATTTGCTTACATTGCTTTTTTTATTGTTGCTCTAGGGTTGATGCCAGTTTCGATACATAGATACAGTCCGCATCTTGTCATAGGTATGCGGTAAATCCCGACAAATCTCGTACATCTGGAGCCGCCCCTTTCTGCAATAAAACAAAGTCAAGACAAGTGCCGTAAGTTTCTCCAAGATGTAATAGCTGTAAGGTACACCACGGGATCTACCTTATAAAATTTCCACAAATAAACTAAAAGGGAAAACTGCGCAACCTCCAAACCTAAAAAAAATACTGTAATCTGTGTTTCTTTCACATCGCAGTAGCCAAACGCTTAACTATCTAGAAAACACCCGGACTCAACAGGATTCCCAACGAGGTGATCCACTTACTGATAATGGACAATTTCAAAGTTGTACTCCAAATGTTTAATTGTGTTCTACGAACAGGTCAGATACCCACTCGCTAGAAAACGACTGATCTTCTGGTAATCCGAAAGTCAAGGACACAGTGACTATTCACCCAAATAAGTATAGGCTGATATACTTTGAGGACAACATCGCTAAGTTGCTGGAAAGAATGCTATTATATTGAACCATACATCGCAGAAAAATCAATACTGATGGTCAATCAACTCTAGATGCTATACAGGCTACTAAATAGTCTGTAAAAATAGAAATGTAGAAAAATCTTGACAGAAAAATAAGTTTAATTCGGAGAGTTGAAACCATATCTTTCACGAGGCTTTAGTTCAATGGGCATAACACAGCACCTAATGCAACTGATAAGCGGTAAAAGTTAATAAAAAGGAAAAAATTAATGAGTTGAGTACCGTAGGGATCTGCTCCAGGGAACTTAATGTGCAACGACTACGTACAACATTATGGAATATAATGTACAACGGCTTTATTAAACTTAGGATGCCGCCTGGGGCCAATTTAATTGATACGCTGATGATGTTGCACTTTAGGGGTCGCAGTGGTACTTCACACACTAGAAGAAATATTAAATAGAACACGCGTCAAAATATTATTCTGGATGGCAATTAAAGAGCTTCATTTAACAGAAACCAAACAGAAGGCAATTATGATAATAGGTAAAAAAATGTACAACACAGCAAACTTCAACGCCAACGGATGTCAAATTGTGTTCAAATATACAATAAAATATCTAGGAGTCGATTTGGGTCCAACAAGCTCCTTCATGTTATAACAGACAGCGCTAACCGAAAAGCAGTGACACTAAGACGACCAATGGGTAAGGTAGGTCAAGCAAAATCTGCGAAACTATTCTGCTTTATGTAGCCCCACCATTGGCAGACTCCCTCAAAATAAAACGAGATGTTGCTTTCATGTTCAAAGCGCAACGACCACCTCTAATTGAGATAACTACAGCATATAGAACAACGTTGACGCATGCTTTATACGTAGTATCAGGAATTACAACAATCAGACTCCAAGATGAAGATGAATCACACTCCAATGTTTCATAGGAAGTGTGATGGATAATAAAACTAAATGTAGAAAAATACTGATACAAAACTGGAAAATTCTATGAAATTACAAAGAAAAGCTGCTTAGGAAATTGATCTCAGATATAAAAGGATGGATTAATGGAAAACACGGAAACCTAAACTTTTTTCTCGCACAGGTACTAAAAGTGCATAAGAGTCTTACATCTTACTTGAATAGAATTGGGAAAATAGAGAGCCCATAATACTACTACTGCTCCGACCCATTCGATAATGCGGAGCACACATTATTCTACTACATCGCATTGGAAAAAGAACGCACAATACTAAAAAGGGTACTTGGTGAAAAATGAGAATCAATCGCCAAACATAATTGACAAGGTGCTGCAATCAGACAAAACTGAAATGCAATAAGCGACTTCGTCTCAAAAATCATGGGAACTAAATAGGAAGCGTTCAAATTACTTCGGTAAAACGAAAGGTAAGTTAATCGGTACATAGTGAAATTCAGAAGGAATAGAACAATAAGAGACAACAAGTCACTCAAACCCCCTATTCCGATATGATAAACGTAAAAGACGGGGGAAGTAAGACATAGACAGAACAGAACTACCAACAAGTATGGGCAAGTTACCATAATAGTTGCCGGCGTCAAAAGGGCCTCCTGATACAGATTTTGACGTAAATATCAAAGAAAAGCTGATACAACTAGTTTAGTCAATAGCCAGGGCGAAAATGAAGTATCTTCGAAAACAACTAAAAATAGCGACAAAACAAAGTAAAAACAGCTTCTCGAAGCTACTTCAGGATGAAATAGATAATAATCTACGGGGCCAGCCTTACAACATTGTCACAAATAAACTAAGAGGGAAAATTCCGCAAGCTCCAAACATAGATGAAATATTGGAATGTCTGTTTTTTTTTCACATCCAGAACTGATTTCTGAGGAAACATATCTATAGATATTGTTCGTAGCAGCAGTCAAATGCTTAACTGCCAGGTAGGTAACCAGGATTCCGAACTACGTGATCGAGTCATCGATAATGGAGAACTCCTAAGTAGTACGTTCAAATTCAAGAACACTGACTATTGACCAAAATAAGTACAGGTCAATATGCTTACTGGACAACATCGCTAAGTTGCTGGAAAGAATGTCATTATGCAAGCTAGAAAATTACATCAAGCCACACCTCGCAGAAAATCGATACGGATGGACGATCATCTTTAGATGCTATACAAACTATTGAATCAGCTATGACGATAGGAATGAAGAAAAAGCATAAAAAGAACATATGTGCGCTTATAACGCTTGGTATAAAAAATGTGTGCAATTCGGCGAATTGGACTCACATCTTACACGAGGATCTAGTTCAATTGTCATATCACAGCACCTAATGCAACTGATAAGTAACTAGATATCGGTCTCAGGGGAACTTCACACACCAGAAGAAATACTAAATAGAGCACTCGTGAAAACATCATACTAGATAGCAAGTAGAAAGCTTCATATAACATCAAAACAACAGAAGTAGTGATACTAACAGGTAAAAGAAAATGCCACTCACCAAACGTTAAGGTTGACGGATGTCAAATTGTGTTCAAAGATGCAATGAAATACCTAGGAGTCCCGTTGGATAAAGGCTTCGATTGAACAAGCTCCTTCATGCGATAACAGACAGCGCTAACCGAAAAGCAGTGGCACTCTCAAGATTAATGCCTAAGGTACGTGGTGTAAAATCCTCCAAACGGAGGCTATACTGTAGGTTATATCTATCCTGCTTTATACAGCCCAGCATGGGCAGACTCCCTCAAAACAAAATGAGATGCTGCTCTTATGCTGAAAGTACAAAGACCAACTCTACTTGGGATAACTACAGCATATAGAACAACGTCGACGGATGCTTTAAACGTAATACCAGGAATTACACCAATCACACTAATAGCTGAAGAACGGACAATGCTGCATAGTAAAAGACACGGAAGCAGCAGCAGCGGCAGTGTGAATGACAATAAAAGTTCATGTAGAAAAATACTGCTACATAACTGAAAAATTGTATGGAATGACACAGAAAAGGTTGCTTTGGAAATTGATCCCAGATATAAAACGATTGATTGAGAATACGGAAGCCTAACTTTTTTCTCACACAGGTATTAACAGGACATGACAACTTTACATCGTACTTGAACAGATTGGGGAATATAGAGAGACCAAAATGCTACTACTGCTCCGGCCCATACGATATAACGGAGCACACATTACTCTACGGCATCGCATTGGAAAACGAATGCACAAAACTAATAAAGGCACTTGGCGAAAACTTTGAACCCAAAAGAAAGAAGCATTCAAACTACATCGGTAAAACCAAAGTAACTTAACCAGTACACAGTGAAATTCAGAAGAAACAGAACAAGAGACAACAAATTGCCAAAACGCCCTAATCTGATGTGCCAAGTGTACGTGACGGGGAAGTAAGACATATGACTTGAACTGACTACCAACATATACACAAGTTACCAAAGTAGATACCGGTGTCAAAAGAGTTATTGAGTAAAAGCAAATTCGTCCGTTTAGATTTAATTCCGAAAGATTACTTTGTTACATCATACCATACTTTGAATTTAAATTATAAAAATGTTAAAAATTTACGTAAAAATCAGTTGATAATTCACACTTATATTCACAAGATGATAGGACATTAGTTTAAAGAAAAGCAATCATATGATCGTTATAGTGATCACTGGTCTTAAGTAACTTTAGAAGTCATCTTTACGACAGTGTGATTTAATCTCGGTTTAACCCAATGCCTAGATCCATTCAAGGTACCTCTTGTACAATTCTAAGCTGAATACAATCAGGAGTACACAAACGATTATCAAATGAAGCAACCATCTCCGAAAATTGTGAGCTTTTGGCTTCTTGGAGTTTCGGATTGCATACTCTCTGAAATTATTGTCAAAGTTTCAAGAAGACAGATATTGTCTACAAAAGACACCGAAATCCATGAGATTTTCACATGTCATAATTATTTTGTAGTCAATCTTCAACATATCAGACAGTTGATGCCGTATACAGATTCTAAACCGCTAGGTTAGTAAGTGGAACTCTCCAAGGGTTCTCCGCTGGTATTTTATTTTCTCATATGTTTGTAACAAATGTACGAATTTTTCACTAGCAGAAGTTTCGCAAGCATATTCGCTTCGAAAGTTTTCTAAATTTATACCTAAAATATGCTGACGCAGTTGAATATTTAATTAGCCCAATGCCTAAAGAAGTAAGTAATATATTTCGAACGAAAATATATTTTGTTCCAAATTGTCAGTTGTTTAGGTAACATTATAAGTCGTAAACTATTAGGAAACTGTACTAAATGCAAGTAAACTTAAATAAAGAAATAATAATTAACAAAGGGTGACTGCATGCGTCATATTTAACTACGATAAATGAGACACCTATGTCCTAGGACATATCAAATAGTTAGACATATTTTAGTCAAGTGCTAATTGTTGTAATTCAATGTATAAAGTATATAAGTTACTAAAATAAATAACGAGCATGTTTTAGAGAGATAGAGTATAGAATTTAATATTAGTAATTCTGTTTTGATAAAAATTAAATTTTGTGAAAAAAACATTTAAAAATTTAATTTAGTGTGCATATTGTATCTTTTTAGGTTTCGTGTTGGACTATACAATACCATTAATCTGGCCCAGGCGACACCAAAGTCACCTTCTCTGAGTCCACCTGCGCAATTTTGCAACTAGCCCCTTCTCGTGGCGGACCTGAGCAACGGCTAAGTTCAGTTAGGGACCCAGTCGCTTGGGGTATAACGAGTAACCCTGTCCAGGGTTACGGGCGAAGAGTTGAGGTACAATGATGGGAGTGGGTAGAAACCTCCCAAACGGCGGAACCAGCGGATGATACTACGCTAGAATATAACTGCTGAATTGCAGTTAGTGTAAGACACCACAAAGGGTATGGGACCTATCGAAAAAGAAATTGCAGTCACCTATGGCTGAGAGGGGTAGCCCCCCAATAGTTAAGCGTAAGGCCAACGACTTTTCTTCAAAATACTAGTATCACGACACAAGCAACAAGAGATAGAAACCGAGCGGATCAAAATGTAACGACTAGGAACTGGAAACGGATTAAAGTTTAACGATTTGCAACATGGAATGTATTCAGCCTTTACTGGACTGAGACTTCCACGTACTACAAAATGAAGTATTCAAATACAGAATATCCAGCGACGATTGGTGGAAGCCTATACACAATGTTTTGCAGCAGCAACGGAACAAACACTTTTGGTACCGAATTTATGGTCAAGATAAAATTCACGATACACGTAATACATTTTAAGCCAGTGAATGGTCGGCTAAGTTCAATGTGCCTCAGAATAAGGTTTTTCATCGCGAGCCTTATATGTGCACAAGCATCAACGGAAGAGACGTTTGAAGAAGACAAGGACACATTTTACGAGCAACTTAAAGGACTGTATGATTTAGCGCCGAAACACGACGTCAAAATTCTGTTAGGCGATATGAATGCCAAAGTAGGAATAGAACAAGAATTTAGACCGACAATAGGTGGTCCGAGCGTACATGAAATATCCAATGATTTCATGCGCAAATGGTATTGAATGACTTTGCCACGTCCAAAAACATGCGTACGTTGCGTACGACAGAATATTGAGAGGTCAACCTTATATAGTGATGGAAGAAGAGTTTGCAATACTTGCAAAACTTGTGAAGCTCATGAAAATGACGTTGACTGACCCACGAGCCAACGTGAGAGTTAAGGGAGAGCTGACAGACAGTTTTCTGATAGAGAGAGGATTAAATCTAGGACAGAGAGGAAGCTAGGAGGAGAGGATTAAAGGTAGGTTAATGCTGGGGGCTACATATTTAACAGGATATGCCAAAATCTCGCCTACCCTCACGACATAGATATGGTAGCTACTAGACAAGAGGCACCAAGGGAAAATTTAAAAACCCTGAAGTCCGAATCAAATATATGATTAACATTAGGCAGAAGACCCGACAGAGGAAAGTCGGGGCGTTTGAAGGATGCGAGAGAGTTAAACAATTTAACTATCTTGGGGGAATCATAACGGAAGACAATGACCTGACAAATGAAATTGAAGCTCGAATAGCAGCCGGAAAGAATTGTTACTATAGTTTTCTCAATGTGTTTAATTGTATTCAACAATCATTAAACCAGCAGTAACATACAGCTCAGAAACATGTACAATAACAAAGGCAAATGAAAACTGTCTAGGAGCTTTGGAACGCAAAATCTGAAGGAAAATTTTTGGAGTCGTACATGACGGAGATGGATGCAGAATTCGAACCAATGCGGAACTGGAAGACCTGTATAGCAGGCCGTCAATGACATTAAATCAAGCCGATTGCGGTGGCTCGGGCACGTTGAGAGGATGAATGACACGCGGATACCGAAAATTGTATTGAATATCAAACCAGAAGGGTATAGTCTCATAGGTCATCCACGCAAGAGAAGGTTGGATGACGTGTCCAAAGATCTACTTAAATTGAACATCCCAGCGTAGAAAAGCTGCATCGAAAGACGAATGGCGGAAAGATGTTGTTGCCACGGCCAGGATTCTTCTTCAAGTACTGTAGCGCCAGGATAACTAAGTAAGTAATTGTATGTTTTATTTTCGCCAAAGTCACATCTGGCATTGTCGAGGCTTAGAGAAAGTCTGAAAACGTATTGTGTTATGCGTAAATAATTCACAGCAACAACAAACCAGACAAAAATGCATCTATGGTACGATCACCATCAGCATCCACTCAACGACCCAGTGTACGAACACCATTAACAATATATGTAGACACAATAACATGCGTTACTGCACCCGGGTGTGGCAAGCGTTGATGGAGAAAGGAGAATATCAAGGTCATATGAGAACCGTATAACACAATAAGTTTTCAGACTTTGTCTAAGCCTTGACCATACCAGATGTGACTTTGGCGAGCAGTTGGCACACTGAAATGCCTTTCACGCGAGATATAACCCTGAAGACAAACAACTACTCCTCAGATTATATTCTCGGAATCCTCAAATTTCTATATATATATATATATATATATATAAAATATAAAAAACAGAGTATATATAGTGTAAAACTGGTTTACAAAATATTTTGTGTTGTTTTTTGTGGGGAGTGGG
>WYDF02260891.1:0-19271 GCA_009867245.2 Adranes taylori
TTGAGACTGCAGTCCGCGGAACAGCGAATCGGAGTAGATGGCGCAACACCGTAGGAAGAGTTATAGATGCTCTGGATTATGAATAGGATAAGAATGAGACCTTCATCATGTCACCACACGTCTGTCAACTATGAAGAAGAAGGACTATGAAGAAGAAGAAATAACGCGTAATTGAAATATATTTCGTTATCGATTTTCAAATGTACATTTTGCTAGTAATAATTAAAGCATTCGTACAAAACGGTTTATTGATGCCCTTCGAACGTGACAGCTTCTTTCTGGAGTAAGAATGCAAGCGAAATTGAGGGTATCCGCAAACGCATTTGAATTCGCCATAAACCCACCGCTTGTATTTAGCCAATAACTCATATTAGGCCTGCTACCGACATCCGATATTTTTCGACGAATATGGTCACTAAAGAATTCGCATAAACTACTCTCGTTCAAGCGTTCTTCGTATTAACTTGGTTTTCGCTCCATAAGAAGTTTGGATGTTTGTCAATTGAAAGTTTACAATTGCACCTTCTTTGTTTTTCTTTGCTCTTATTGAAGTACCAAAGCTAAAGGGTAATTTTCGCTCGCGATTGTAACGTGCGCTCCAGTTCAGTCTACAAGAGACTAGCTTAGTCTCCCGGACTCTGCCGACAAGAAATTCACAATTTATTAGACAATTTATTATTCTCAACCAGTTAAATTCAATTAAATCATATATTTTAATAGTGTAAACTTGATATTTTATAATTACTTTTAGTTCAAATTAATAGTAAACTCGAGTTAGTAAAATTCATCACAATGTTTAATATTGCATGAACTAATAGTTGTAAGTAGACATTAATTAACCTCCCTCTTCAAGATTCGCGAAATACCCATAACGAATCCGAACCACGACCAACAAATTATACAGTCCACTCCTGCTACATAAACATATTGATCCAGTCTGCTCCACTCGTTAATTTCTGTATGAAATTAACAAGAAATTTTTGAATCCATACGAAGCGCATTTAGTCAAAAAGTAATTTGTAGCTTTATTGCTTTACGTCAGGTGTTCCTAACCAACTTTAGTGGGCTTCGATATTCCCCTAGCACTCTATGAGGATTTTCATTTGTTGTTTAAAATAAATTAAATAATAGCTTCAAAGTGACATGGAGGGTAGAGCAGTGTCGATCTGCAATAGAGTTTGGAGTTGAAGTATGATGGATAATTTGATCCAGTCGTTCAACCAAAGTAATGACTCTTTACTAATGCGCCATTCTGTCGCTCCGGCCTGTGCTGATTTATCTCGCGTACGTCAGTCGCATTTTGTAACGTCATGTACTCGAGTTAATTTTGAATGCATTCCGCAGTAATTGCCCTGCTTCGTTCGCTTCTGTCTCTAACATATAGTCAGTAAACTTCTGCCATATTACGTGCACTTATATTATATTACGTACACTTCTGTTGTATTTCTATGATTATATTTCATATAATCAACTTAATTCATATTTATGGATAATATTTCTTAAATTATTATCTAGCGGTCTAGATGTTGCAGGGAACATGTTGAATTATTGAAAATTAAAAGAGCCTGATTTGACGCAAGAGCAATCATTCCAAAATAAAAAAACAACTTTTTTCCAATTAAGTCTTCTTACTTATATATGGATTCCTTCTTGATCCGGAGAGTTAATGAGGCTTTTAGGTTGTTTGTTTTCCTTCCACTTGCTTTGGATTTCCATGCTAGTCTGATTTTGGCTGAGTTTAGATTCCTTTAGATAGCTTTGCGGGCTTGCAATCTGGATGTTTAGAAAGATCATGTTTTTCTTGCTGTTTATTGCTGCTTGAAGTCATTGGCTTTTAGTTCTTCTCGTAATGCTCTATTTCTGATGAACCACGGGGCATCCATCGTTTTGCGTAGCAGCTTGTTATGTGCTGCTACGCACATAACAAGCTGCTAACATCTTTATATATCTTTGCATCTTTGTAAAAATTGATAACATCTTTGTATATTTTTGGTTCTTGGCCAGAGAATTCTAAGCCGTACATCAGGCATGGAATGAGCAAGCCATTCAGGATTCTCACCCTACTTTTTATTGAAAGTTTTCCTTTAGTACATATTGGAGTTTATTAGTGTTTCTGAAAGCTACTATATTCCTTCTTTTAATATGTTTTCTTTAGTCTCTTTTGTGGTGTAATTGAACTTCCCGATACGTTACTTGTTGTCTGACTTCAGTGATTTTGTTGTTTAGCCGAATCTCCCCGCTGCCTTTCTTTCTATGTGGACATTCTATTTCTTCTGATTTAGCTTCGTTGATTTTTATTTTCCATTTTTAAATTATTTTCATAATGTATCCAGAGTTTTATTCATAGATTTTCTTGCGTATGTGACAGCTAAGTGAAGGGTGAATATAGCGATATCATCTGCAAACTGGAGCAGCTTGGTGTTGTTTTGTTTCTCCACTTTTGAGGTATCATGAGGTATACGTTGTATCGGATCGGTAAAATTGGAGAGCCCTGCGGAAAGTCCTCTTCTGACTTTTAATATCGTGAGCTAGGGCTGTTTATCTTGCAGGCGAATTTCTTGTCTTCTAGGAACGATGATATTGTTTTTGTCAATGCCGGGGGACACTGTGCTTGGAAAAATTTATGAACTACGCCATCGCGCCATACACGATCATATGCTTGCTCCATGGTTTTCTATGCTTTTTCCAAGTCGAGTAGCGTAGTAGGTACCATGTTTTCCTTTTTTCTGGCTGCTTTGTCATAACGTTCTCAAGCTTCACTTCTTATTGCACTGCAGCCAAGCACTGCAGAACTTCTGAACCCACAGTCTGTAGCACTGATGATCTGTTTTCTTATTACCCATGGTGATATTTCGTTTTCTATCAGTGCTTCTACCACTTTGGAGAGATCGCTTATCACACTAATTGGTCTCCTATTGTTGATTATTAACGGATCTTTGTGTTTTTTTTGAGATAGTTATGATGTGTACTGTTTTCCGTTTTTACGGGTAGTAGCCGGTTCATACTATTTCATTTGTTATGTTGTGAAGATGATCTATAGCTTCATCAGGAAGTACCTATAATGCTTTATTTGGCATGTTGTCATGTGCTTGGGCTTTCCTAGGGTTCATCATTTTAATTATATTTGCAATTTCTTCTTTTTCGATAATGTGAACTTCTGCTGGGCTGGATATTTACTTTCTTTGATGCTCTTGTTTATTGCGTTGGTAATAGTTTTCACTAGGGTGTCTATTTCTTCATTGAGTCAAATCCTTCTCAAATGCCTTGGGTGCTTGTCAAATCCTTCATATTGAATGTCGACTAGTTGATTCTTGTTCTTGGCGTTTTAGTTACATAGGATATACCAAATTCTGCCAGCATTGGAAAGTGGTCGGATTGGAGTTTGAATATTATTTTTATCTGTAGTTTCTTTTGAGTATTGTGGGCAAAGAATATATCTACAACTTCTCCATAACTTTTCCTGTTAGTGAGAATAGAAGTGGCATCCACTGCAGCTTGGACCTTGGTGTTTTGAAATCTGTTAATTATCTTGAACAGTTTGTTTCCTGCGCTTTTATTGTTTCTGCAGTTCCATAAGATGTGCCTGACATTTAAAGCTCCTCCTGTTTAAACATTTCCTCAAATCTGGTTCTATTGGTGTCTTGTTTGGTAGAATGTAGCATGCAACTAGCGTGAGCACTCTCCCAGGATGTTAGTTTTTAAACCGACTGCTTCCAGCTTTGTGACTTTGAAGTTAATTTTTTTAAATACATAATGACGTGCGGCTTATAACAGTGACCCCTCCTCCTGGCTTGGTCAATCTTTTCTTATTGTAGCCTGCTATGTGGAAATTCTTATTTGTTTTTATATCTGGTTTAGTAATTAAAATTGCCATAACATCGTGGTCTTTTAAGAATTTTTGAAGTTCCAGTATTTTATTGCTAATACCGTTAGCATTCCAGATTGCTATTGTTACTGCTGATTTACTTCGCATTAAGTAAATTTAGTAGGAGAGTAGTAAGCGTTTCTTTCAGGAGTTCGCGAAGTTTATTAGTGACGCTTGTGCACACTTAAGACAAGCGTAAGCAGCGGTGCACCTAAATTGGACATCGCTATATTTCTGACAACGGAATCATTGGATCATGCTTGTAGCTCATCTTTTTGGCTCGGTGCTGATTGCTGATTCTCACGTTCATAGCTTGATTTAGATCGAAAACCTTTTCACTTCCTCAGATCTTTCTGTGTTTACCAATGGTAGGGTCTTTTTCTTGTTTCCCAGAATTGAACAAGATTGAACTTTATGCTTTTGTTATCCAGGTTTTCCTTCTTCCTCATTATCTTTCATATCCAGACAGTGGGGTATTCCTCGTAGTACAACCTTGAGCGCTTTTTCTTCCGATAGCTGGAAGGTTTGGTAAGACTCTTTAGTTGTCTCAAGTGTTTTCCTAAGCTTTCTGTAATTCTCAGAGTCTTCTGTGAATGTTTCATTCCTGCCGCTGTAGAAATCGCTTTCATTATAGAAGTATTATTGGACTTTGCGCAATTTTTTATATATTTTATGCATCTTTGTTGTGCATTAAAATTGGCGGTGGTTTCCTTGTATTTGGTCGTCCCTCCTGGGAAGTTTATGCTTGGGATGTTTTTGGGATCTCTCTCTAAGAATAACATTAGGGCTTCCTACTCTTAATGGGAGTCTAGCATGTGTGGCTGAAGTGCTTTGCTGCAACTTTAATGCTGAGATTGACGAGCTATCCGAGTCGGGGGCCGCTTTTGACGTGGTACCGTCATTAGCCTTTTTTTCTATGTCTTTTGCTGTTAGCACTCGTAGGGGGAACTTCAATTATTTCCACTGTCAGGTCCTGATTTTCCATGACAGCAAAGCCGTTTTGAGTGAATATTCCTTCATACCTTGAGGGATTCAGTAACTTTTTCTTCCAGTCTAATAATTGCCCTGTAATTACTGAGTTCCTGAATGATTTGATCGCACTTTTCGCCATCTGTACGTGGAGGAATTCTGCACGCTAGCACAATACCCCACGTTAACAATTTAAGATTACCCGACACTTAACGTCTCAGGCACTTTAATCGCATTTGAACACTCGATTTAAGCTATCGTAACCCAGCATGGTTAAGCTATCGTAACTCAGCGAACGAATTTCGTGACTTCCCCAAATCTCGCGTTTTCCGAGAATACAGGCCTCCAAAATTAGGTTTTATGCCAACTCAAATACCACTATTGATGGGTTCGTACCACGTGGGTATAAAGTAGTCAATTGTTTTCCCGAATGATTTCAATAACTTTAACTCTATAAAATGAAAACGTTTATTGTTTGAATTTAAAGCTTCAAATATCTTGTCAAGTTATACAGTATTCGGAATATATATCTTCTGTTATTTTTTAAGAAAAAAATTACAGCGCGAAGCATTTGTATATTAATACCTTAAAAGAAAAAAAGTGAAACGTTAATATAAATGTATAGTAAATTATAGATGTTATGGACACCGAGATACGGCAATTACCTATTTTTTTAGTTCTAATTGAGTAAACGATCACAACTTAAAATTGTTAATGATCCTGAATTCTTCAAAGATTAAGAACGCTTTCTTTTGCTAATATTCAGTGTCTGTATTTTACATAATATCCATTACAGCACAAATCTTAATTATATGTAAATTCTGAAGTCAGTGGACATTTCGCGATATAAATAATCTACGGTGATTAGTACTCTCTTTACATAGGATGAGACAATAATAATATATCCATGTTCATTGCATCCGGCAGAGGCAAGCCTTTATAGTACCGCGCTAGCTAGATGTTTCTATGCCAATCAAATATTACCCTAATCAGCTTCGAGCCAATTGAATGTTAAGCTGATTAAGTGAAATTACCTAAACTATTATAGCATTATCAAGAGTAAATAGATCAACTTTTGATTCATACAGTATGTAGTAGTTCCATCCAGATTTACTATGAATAGTAGGCTTTCATTCATTTTATTTTCTGGGCCACAAAGCTCTTTCCCTTCTGCCAGTATGGCTACGTCAACCGCAAATGCAATCAGTGCTACTCCTTTCGGCATATTAAGATTTAGTAGACTATATAGAACGTTCCACATGGTAGGCCCCAGGACAGATCACTGGGGTACGTCACTACTCAGTAGTCGACTGTTCTTTCCGTTCTTCGTCTCATAGATCAGACATCTGTCTTTGAAGTCTTCTCTAACTATATCCACTATGTACGCAGGGATATTTTTTCTTTCTAACTCCTCATTCATGCTCCTCCATGCTATAAAGTAGAACACATTTTTGACGCCTATGGTTGTCTTCGCATCAATGTTCTCGTCCGATGCGTGCATTTCGTTGCATTTATAGCGAAACCTCTGATCTTTGAGATAGCGTCAACTGTTCCCTTTCAAAAGCCAAACTGCCTATTTCAAAGTCTGCCCGATAGCTCAATGGCCTTCTGCATGCGCCCTAATATCAACGTCTCAAATACATTTCCCATTGTATTGAGGAGGCAAATTGGTCTAAATTTGTTTAGTTCGCCAAGCATACCTTTTGGTAGAAGCACCAAGAGATCCTGCTTCCATTCCCTCGGTATTTTCCCTCACTTATACATCGTGAATATAATTTCCTTAATATTTCAGCCTGGAGGATTGCAACTAGATGCATTACCTCGTTCTGGATGTTATCCGGTCCAGGAGCCGTCCCATTATTCATCATTCCGCACGCTTCTTCCAATTCTTATCCGTGTCCTTTTCAAGACTTTTAAAGTTTTCTGAAGCGGCTATTTATTAACTATCAAATAGAAATATATTATAAAGTAAGTTTACATTCAATATTGCAATTTATTCGTCTTCAGACGATATGTCACTACACGTCAATGTTTGTTGTTAAACTTCCTGGTTTCGCAGACACTGGCTTGAAAAATGCTTCAACTTTTGAAGTTGTTTCTTTGTTTCTGTTGCTTCTTAATTATTAACACTCTAAAATTGCGAAATTGTGTGTAATATAATATAATTCCATTTCTCTATCTGCCGAATTACAGATAAATGACATTACATTGTCAAGGTGCGATCTGATCATTGATAATTTTAGTTTTGGGAGTATTGATTCCTCCCCTTCTCTATGTTCGTTTTCATTTTCACTTTCTTCGAACACCACTTCATCTGCTATTTCACTTTCAGTCATAATAGCAGATGATACCCATAATGTGATACCCAGAGTCACCTTCATCTGTTTTCAACAATTCAAACACATCTTCCTTCATCTATTTCTTGTCCAACATTATTTTATATAATCCTACAGATATCAGAAACTACTCCCTCTAAATCAATTTCTGCATCTTGGTCATCAAACAAATTCTTCCAACCACTTTCTAAAGAGTGGGCTGTTATTTCTTTCCAAGTACCTGCGATAAAAAAAATCGTTTAAATTAAAACTTTTCTAAAGTACGTTGGCCTCTTTCTTCATCTTCTTCAGCCTCCAATACTACCAATATTTCATTTAAAACCTTTTTCTTACATATTCTTTTTGTGGCCAAAATGATGCCCTGATTCGGTTGAATAATAGGCGTGGTGTTTTTGGCAAAAATATACAATTAAACTTGCCATCTTCAGTTCGTAGAATGTTTTCCGATGTGGGTGCGTTATCTAATAGTAACAAAAACTACACATCTTCTGTTGGTATTGCAAGCTCTTCCTCTTGTAATTTTCTGATTGCAGGTACAAATTCGTTAACGAACCAGTCTTTGAAAACATTAGAAAGGGACCATGCTGTTTTCGAATATTAATATGACACATAGAGACGATTCATTATGTTTTTAAAACCCCTTGGTTTTTGAGACTTACCAACAATAACAGGGGCCAGTTTATGTGACCCATCGGCAATGGTACAAAGAAGTGCCGACACTCTGTCGGTTTTTATCCAAAAGGTTTTTCATTTCTGAGTTGCTTGTTTGTTTTCATGAAAAGTGCGCCAAAACAAACCTGTTTCACCAGTATTATATATTTGGAAATATTGCTATTTATTCATTCAACTAATTTTTGCTGAAAAGCTTCAGTCACTTCTTTAAGTGCACTTGCAACATCGCTGAAAATTCGTTTATTAAGTATTCCATATCTTTTACGAAAACACCAGAGCCTTCCATCACAAGCTTTAAATGAATTTATATTGATGTGATCAGCTAATTTAATTGCAACCGATTTTAGTCCAAATGCCCTAACCGGCACCTCGCAAGAACGCTGTTGTATTTATCACTTCAATAAAGCGTCTTCAAGTGAAGTTTCACGTGCCAATTTCATTCATTTTCTGGGATTTTTATTCGCACTTAAATCACACATTAACATAAATTTGTTTATTTGCCTTTGTTTTTTAATGTCCGAATAGTGTGCTTTCGTATAGCATATTGTTCACATATACGAGACGCAGCAGATACCCCAGACTCCAACTGTTTTATCACTTCATGTTTTTGATTTAATGTTAAATTAATTCATTTCCATTTGTCCATATTGTGAAAATAGAGTTACGACAATTTATTTAATTTACAATTTAAACAGATTGAATCACTCAAATACATTCATCCACTTGGAGTAAAGAAAATAAACAGTTATGCATGTAGTAATAAACCATAAACCTTCAGAATTTTTTTTTTGCTACAGTGGGGCAGAACAACTCGGGTGATTCCATGAGTGTGTAGTTTACGATCCCTTTCATGCAGTTCGTTGTATCATGGACCGTTATATCGATATTTCACTGTATATGAACTATTACCCATTTCTATATCCCAAGTAATCTAAACGAAAAGAACATTTCATGCTGGAACCATTATGCTAATTTCAGAGGACCAAGGACTTATAATACTTTTCATACCTAATTACTGTTACATCATTATATCGTCCTTCCAATTAAATTTTCATTTAAAGCCAGGATATGTTTAACATATATCTATATCTTGTAACCATTATTTCGCTAACCCTGTCATCTCTCAAATTCCTTTCCTCAGCCTTTTCCATTCCAATTCATAAATTGTCTCATTTTGCTTCTAGTCCTCCTTTATCCTATATTTTCCTCTTTCTTTCCCTTACTATTCTTACTATGATGAACTCCCCTCCTAAGGACGTACGTATTTCTTGCAAACCCTTATTCTATATTACTCCATGATTTCTTGTACATTGATTTACCCAATGCCCCCAATTTGCTTCACATGTACCACATATCCCACACATCCGATCCTCTTTTGTCATCCAGTACCTATTCCCTCTTTCTTCGCTTCCGCATATAAATCTAGCAATCAATATTACAATAGAAAATATGTTTTGTATTTACAAGGGTTCTTGTGACAAATATAGGTACAAATATAAACGAATTAATATCGAATTAAAGCAGTAAAAAACTTTATTGAAGCTAGTAAAATATTGTGAAATTAAATATAATTCAATGGAATTCTTTACGAATTTATTATATTTATAACAATTTTAATTTTTTCCACAGACACTAATAAGCTAAATTAATACCATTCGTTTACTTTGAATATCCGTTCACTTTTGTAAAGCTTTACGCATAAATTTGTTCAGTTATATGGGTAATATATTCCAACACTTATGTGGAATGCCCTGTAATTTGTAGTCCTTGAGGACTCATGAATCACAAGAATTACAAGAACCTTTGTAAATATGAAGCATATATTCCATTCTAATCTCGTCTATCATGTACTCAGGTACACTATCTCTTATATCTGATGACTCTAATCCTCATCCATCTTTCTTGAATTTCTATATCATTCATCCTCATTTCTACTTTATTCATACTCTCTTCCGCATCCCACATTTTTTCAAAGGATCTTTGTCTCGACCACCCTTCCTTTCATTGCACTCGTTCTGTCCTATTCCCACTCAATTATGTTCGCCCCTTTCTTTCCATCTTCCCAACTTTTCCAAAATACTGTCTTTACAATTATCTCACTTTCATCCCCCGTTACCTTCCTCTCATATGCTATAAGTTTCGCCATTGTCTTGTGCTGTAAAGACTGTCGCTGAAGACTGTGAATTAAAGCTGTCGTTGATCTTTCAGTTCCTAATATTCTGTTTAGCATACCGACAATAACTCTCCCAATTTCCACCCTCTCTCTTGCACCCCACACTTTAGCCCCATATAACAGAATATTTGTAACACATACATCTGTTATCATAACCTCATCTTTATTAAGTCGCCAAATTTTCTTCCCCAAATACATCCTAACCTCGCAGTAGCTACCTTTTCTTTTTCACCATCATTTTTACGTGCTCATTACAACTTTCATTGTAGCTCAACATAAATCCTAATTATTTGAATAGTTTTACACTCTCTATTTCCTTACCAACCAAGAAAAATTATCCTTCCTGGAATCCCTTCACCTTTTTGTGTATAACATTATTTTCATTTTTTCTTCATTCACTCTCAGCCCTCTTTTGCTAATAAACTCCTTGAACGATCTCATTCATCTCTTTCTTCGTCCCTGCCATGCATACAATGTCATGCGCGTATCTTAATGACCATCTTTTCCTATAACTATCCCACTAGCTTGTCCTCTCCTCAAACCCTCTTCTAAATGTGACAAATTTATATTGAATAACATCCCACTTAAAAGACACCCCTGCCTTACTCTATTCTTTATATCGAACCAATCATACACATTCTTACCCACACTTACTATCACTTTCGTTCCCTCATAAAGCCCTTTAACAAACCTAATTATTTTCACAGTTATACCTACTTCTCTCATCCTTCTCCTTAGAATTTCGCTAATGTTATCAAATGCTGCATTTAAGTCAAAAACGTATAGCTTCCTTCCTTGCCAAACTTCATGATAATACGTTATATAATACCACAACTGGGGTGAAAGTCAGAATAAAAGTGTTGGAATGGATAGAGAATGAGTGGAAGTGTATGTGTGGAAGGAAGGTTAGCATAGGAGAGAAGATTTGGCTGTTGTTAATAATTTATGTAAAGCATGAATGAAAGGATTTTATGCAAAGTTTGACTAGAAAGCGAAATAATAAATTGTGAAAATGTAGTTATAGTGGGGGATTGGAATTCAAGAATTGGGGAAAATGGGAGTTTCAATGTTGGATAAGATGGGGAATATCTGTAAAGAGAGTCAAAAGATAAAGTGGTGAATATGGAAGGCAAAAGGATGTTAAAATAGATGGAGGAGGAAGATCTAATAGATGGGAATGGAAGTATTAGCGGTGACTGGAATGGTGAATTGACTTATAGAGGATATGGTGATGGGTCACTGATCGACTACGTAATAATGATCGAAAGGGCAAGAGAATGTGCGACGTGTATAAGAGTGGGAGAACGAAATGAATCAGATAATTTCCCTTTAGGCAGCATGGGTAACTAAAAGTCGAGCCATTGAAAATGTTGAGAAAAGAAAATGGGTGTAAAACAGGAAGACAGGTATACACCAGGAAAGAAAGAGAGTGACTGAAATGTTCAAAACAATAGAGTGGGAGAAAGTGAACAGAATCGATCTAATTGCAGACAATATAAAAGGCAAATTAGAAGTAAGAAGGGTGAAGTTGAATAGAAGTATGGTGGATGAGAAAATGAGGTATGATCAGAAGTATGAGTTGGAGAAAAAAAAGTGAGAAAAATTACTAAGATAAGTGAGGAAATGGGAAAGAGAATAGGAAGAGTATATGGATGCACAGAAAAAATGATGGAAGAAGGTAAGAAAGCGAGGCAGAGGGAGATGGATAGAGGGGGGGGGGAGAAGATTAATAATCAAAGGAGTGAAGGAGAAGTCAAGAGGTATTTAAGAGAGAGAGAAGGATTAATGGAGAACAAAGATGCGAAAGTACAATTGAATTGGTAGATTGGGAAGAAAATGTAGAAAGGATTTGGGAATAGAAGGCACTGATAATATTGAAGATGTTGCAACGGAAGAAGGGAATGATGAAATTGTAGGTGAAATGAGTTAAGGAAAATAGAGCAAGGCAAAGATACGGGGCCTGTGGATAGGATACCTGTGGATGCGTGGAGTTGCCTAAATGAAAATGATAAGGTATCGTTAGTAAGAGGAATTAATGCGGTTAGGAAAGGAGAAGTGTGAGTACCAGAGGAATGGAAGCAGGGAGAAGTAATACCTTTATATAACAGAGGAAATAAAAGGAACGTAGAAAGCTATAGAAACATTACGTTAATGAATTGATTATATAAGTATATGTGCGGGTTTTGAACAACAGATTAGAGGCAGAAATTAGAGAGAAGAAAATATTATCATGGACCCAGAATGGATTTAGGAAAGGTACAGGAACTATGGATAATATTATTGTGCTAAACTATTTGATATAGAATGAGCTGAGTAATGGAAGAAAGCTATACCTGTTGTTTAGTGATTTAAAGTCCGCTTTTAACAAGTTGATGCGGAAGAAGTTATGGATGGGAATGAAAGAGGTGGCGATATCAAAGAGGATGATAGAATGTATAACCGGGATATATGAAGTAACGAATGTTAGGATGGAGTGGGAGAGAATGTATCGTAATGGTACAATGTTGAAAGAGGAGTTAGGAGGAGTTAGGCAAGGATATGCATTAAACGGGGTGTTGTTTAATTTTACATAGAAGCTTTAGAAAAAGAGCTCAGGAATGGGCAAGATGGTGGGGTGGTATTTGGTAGAGATAAAGTGTGGTCTCTAGGATATGCGGATGATGTCGTATGTATGGCGAATGGTAAGAAAGGAATGAAAGAACTAATGGAAATAGTTAATATGTACATGAAAAAAGTGTATTGCTGATGAATGAGAAAAAGACGAAGATAATGAAATCTAAGAAAGGTGAAAGAGAAAGCAGAAGTGATGTATTTGAGACGAATGGAGAGAAGCGTGAATGTGTTAAAAAGTGTAAGTACTAAAGATACAGCCTAAGTAGTAACGGGCTATGTAAAGAGCACGTGAAGATGGTAGTGAGCAAAGCTAGAGTTACAGCGGATAGAATGAATGCTGGGGGAAAGAATGGCTGCTAGGAGAGTGGGAAGAGAAGTTTGTTGAATCTTTGAGGATGCGAGTGATGATTCTGGATGTTTGTGTGAAAAATATGATGGTGTATGGAGCTAAAGTACAGGCAGTTAATGAAAGAGAGAATATTGAGAGAACGTAGACAATGTACTTAAAAGAATATTAGGGGTAGATAGATCAACGGGGGATATTATATTACAAGAAATTAACAGGTACAAATGCTGAGCGAGTGGATTTAAGCAATTAGCAAAGTCTGAAATTTAGACGATGATAGATGAGGAGGAGAAAATGGTGGAGCATCTTGGAAGGCTCTGAAAGAAGAAGAGAATTCATGGATATAGAGAGAAAGTATGCCTTTAGAAGAATTGGATGGTCGATAAGGACATGGTATGAAGGAATATTGATTGGATGAATAATGGAGGTGCGAAAGAATAAGGGAGATGAGATCCAATAGACGGTATAAAGAGATAAATACAGAGGAAAGAATGCCGGGATATCTGATAGAAAACATAAGTATGAGTGACAAGAAAATGGTCGCGAGATTTTGGTGAGGAAAGAAGGAATAGGTTCTGGAGCAAAGGAGGTAAGAGAAAATTTAGAATATGTGGAAAAAATGATGAATGACGAGATTATTGGGTAAAATAATGTGAGGGTATACATTGGAGTTAGGAACAGAGGTACTAATGGAAAATTGGAGAGTGCGTTTAGGAACCAGGACAGGAGGTGTGGTGGTGATGAGAAATATTTTGAAGGCAATGAAGAGTCAGGTGTAGAGTTAATTTTGGAGAATGGTATAGGGTACATTAATACAATTACAGTTAATGGTCTGTTTCTTTATCCTACTGAAAAGAAAGATATGTTTAAGTTATTGTCTACTTTCAATTTTGTTTAGTTTCTGTTTATGTTATGCAACACCCCTCTCCCCTTTATATATCCATCCTGTGTTTTACCAACTATATTGTTCTTTTTCATTTATTTCATAATTTTCAAATTATAATTCTGGCAAGCATCTTGTATATTCCATGCATAATGGTTGTCTGCTTCCATCTCTGCATTCCATCCTATTACCATTCTTAAATAATAGCACTCTCCGCTCTTCCAATCTTCCGGAATCTCATTCCTACCATTCCATATTTCGTTGAATCCGCTTACTAACGCATTTACTCCAGTATTATTCATATAAGCCCACACATCATTTGACATTCTATTCGACCCGGTCGCGCTTCTTTTCCCCGTTTACCTTAATTCCTCTTTCGCCTCTTCCTCTCTTATGTCCTCTACATCATTTTTATCTACTACACTACCTATTATGTAATCTTCAATCCTCTCCATGCCATTCCTTTCAATCACTTTATCTCCATCCTATAGTATATAGTAAAGCTTTCGACATTCATGATAGATTGGATAGCGGAACCATTTAGGTATTTCTAGTATATGAAAGATGGAATAAAGGGACCATTCCACGATTTTTCAGTTTTATATAGAGTTGCATAAAAGATTACACTAACAAAAAGTTATCTACCACAATAAACGGTGCTCAAAAAAAATTAGCCAAAGCATTCCATATTTTCGTAACTTTTATAAATACCAAATTATTTTAGATTATACACACCATTGTTTTCAAGTATAAAGTATTCAGAAAATAATCGATGTATAAAAAAGTTCAGAAAAACTTTGTTTATTGCTCAAAAAATGCTCATTATAACTTTAAACCTTCATTGGCATCTAAAATGTAAAGACTACTATAACTAAATTAAACATATTTCGTTAAAATAGAAAAAAATAATACAATTTAACCACCCTTCCTCTTTAAAATTCCGGGCTTAATTTCTATCCACATATTCTCTGTTCATTCTCATTCTTCTTTTCCATACTCTCTCAATTTGTTTTCCATTTCGTTCCACTCCCTTCATACCTTCTTCAACTTATTATATTCGTTAATTCCTTTCCCACATTGAATTAAACCCACGCTCTTCTATCTTCACTTACATCTACACTTACGCCAAATTTCAACTTAAAATTCTATCACACCGCAGCCGGGAGGAGGGATTCCGGATAATTTTGCCACATACCAACCATTCTTGATAAACTCGCACGGGTATCTTTATATGCTTACAACCAGCTCATACTAGACCGAATGTTTACATCTACCCCTATAGATATGCATGTTACGTCACTGTTACCTTCCTAAGTGACCATGGGTCTCGTATAAAGTCTTTGGTAAAATAGAGTAGACAAATTCAAAACTTCGATATTTTCTTATCCTTCGATATAAATTTATCCTCTTGTCTATAATTCGAGTTTATTTCGACTAAAGTTAGTTTCACATTTTTAAGTACAATAAAGTTTTTTTAAAACGCAGAATACGTAAAAATGTGCAAAAGCTATGAACAGGTAACCCCCGTTACCGATTGCGAGGAATACGTTCCAGTGAAGGTCGCAATGAGCAAAATTTCGCAATCAATGGAGGATTTAAATAAATTTATTTTAGAGTATGAAAAAACATTTTGTTGACAAAATAAACGTGATTAATATGACTATATATGTCTTTAGCATAGAGTAATATAATTTTGAAAAGCAACTGAAAAAAAAATTATTTAATCAATTTGTTCTACGTTGCAAAAAAGGATCTAGTGTTCCTTGCTTCGTCATAACCACTTTTACAGCAGTTATTTGCTCGTAATCTTCGTCGTTTTCTTCTAACAACGCCATGCATTGATTCTAAAGTGAAAGGGGTTTTCCGATGATTTTGATAGTTACATTTCGCGCTTCGGTCGTCATTTTCTTAGGACATAACATTACAATCCATTTCCTGCAACTCCTCATTCGTTAGAGACTCTTCATTAGCCGTGTGATTTTAACAAAGTTTGAACACTTTATACATCAAGACCTTCAATGCCTCCGGCTAAAATACTTATCGATCGTATTTTAGATATCCTTTTCAAAATTGATTCTAATTTCTCTGAACAACTTGTTCCAAATACCCTTCATACACAACTGGGTAATTTCATTTCACGCTTATTGATGTTTCATAATACTAAATTGTTTCCACTAAACCCATATGACATTTTCATTACCTCTTGTTCAATGAGTTCAATTAGAAAATCAGTGCCCAGTGTTGCAAGTTAAAGCGGATGTCTCGGCGCATTGTTCAACACTAAAAAGCTCGAGATTCAACTCCAATATCTTCGCAATTTTTTTTATTGCTGGGTAGAAACATGGTTTAAACCAGTCCATAAATATATTTTGAGTCATTCAAGCCTTACGGTTAGTCGCTCATAAACTGGAAAATGGTTTTTAGAGTAACATGCCATGACACGAGGAGTATACGTACGTGTTGGACATGTACATGTGAACTTTCGTTTCCAATAGTCGCGTCTCATCTACATCAAAAATTAAATATTGTGTATAATGTCTCCTTCCCAACATTCCACAAAACGTCATGAGATATTTTTCAGCTTCTTCTATGTCTGCACTAGCCGATTCGCCAATCATTTTAAGGTGATACCAGCTTGAATCTTTTCTAAATCGATCAAACTTACCTTTGCTTGCTTTAAAAGCTTCTTCGTCTTCTTCATGTTGAGATCTTAAGTGATCCCATAGACTGAGTGATTTATTTATTTTGATTTTGGTATTCAAAGGTATGGACTTTTGGTTTAGGTCTTCTAACCATTTGCTTAATAAATTCTCCATTTCTCTCATCAAAACATTTCTGGTTTGTGTCAATGTAATCGGTGTAACACTTGTGCCAGCCTTTTTAATTTAATTTTTTTGCACAATTGCTCGCTCTGTAAATTCAGGCAATTTGAAGTCCCTTTCTACAGGTGTACAGTTAGCTCAACTTTCTATCAGTTCAATAATTTTTAGTTTCGTTTCTAGCAAGGAAAAGTATCTCAAGAAACAAGAAAAATGTATCGCAGATTGAATATGTGTTAACGCATATATTATCTTATTTTCTTAAACTCTCACCATTTTAATTCGAATTCAAATTATGGATGGTGAGTATTGCTCACTTGGAAAGCAATGAGGCTTTCTAATGAGTACAGTTCCCTCTTGATTTATCTTATAGATATTGTTTTAATAATTATTGTTTAAATTCTTGTTTCAATTAATTAATTTTAATTTTCCATACTAGCTGCCTTTGGTTGAATTTCGGGATTGGGATCAATTATGGTCAAAATCAATTATGAAAATGATATTTAAAATATCATCGAAGATATTAGTATTTTAGCCACTCCCGAAGGTATTGAATGTGTTGATGTAGAAGATGTCACCGCTTTTACACGGTGAACCAATGAAGAGTTGCTAGAAATGGACTACTATACTTTATCCCAAGAAAATGACGACTTGTTCCTGTGCGGAATTTAATTTAATCGAAAATGCTTTTTTTCCACAATCAATGCATGAATTTGTTAGAAGAAAACGACAAATAAGAGGATGTCTTTAATTTTGCATATAGATTTAACAAAAAGCAATAGTTTAAATTTCAGTTCTTTATTGTTTTTGAAAGTACTTGCCACCATTGTCGATGCACTTTTCTATTCGGTGAAACCAATTGTTAAAGCGCTTATTCCACTCTTCAATGGATATGCTCGAAATGGTCATTTGGAAAACACCTATTGCATCTTCAGGTGATTGAAATCGTTGATCACGCAGTGAATTCTTGATCAGGGTTGTAAAATGAATCGTTGGAACTTTAGTTAGAGCTATACGGAGGATAATCAAACAATTCAATGTTTTGTTGCTCCAAAAATTCAAATGTTTGTTGAGCAGTGTCAGCATCCGCATTGTCATGGTGTAGGATGATCCGACGCTGTGGGTTATTTCTCCGCAGATCAGAAAGGATTTCTAGCAAACAAAGGGTTGTGTACCAACAGCAGTTACCGCACTTCGATTTTGTAAAGAAGTTGTAGTCACATGTCCGGATTTTGATACAAAAGTTGCGACCATCTTTTTCGACACAATTCGGGACCGGATGACTTTGGTACGGTTTTCCTCATCTTGAAACACCCAAACAGTAGACTGACGTTTATTCTCGGGTTCACAAGAATAAATCCAAGGCTCGTCACCACTGACGATATTGTACGCATTTTTGGAGCGGTCTCTGTTAAAACGAGCGGTCTCTGATTAAAACGAGCCTGTATATGTATGATAAAATACAACGAGGCATCTATGTAAATAGTTTAAAGGATAAATTTTGATAGACTTTCAATATATTTTTATTGTAGAAATTTATTTTAATATATCCTATCTGTAGATCTCATGTTCAATACACATAATATGAACGAATCCAAAAGCCGCAAAATGTCAAAGCAACTTACTATAATATATAATGCCGTTTTTGTTCCATTTCTATAACAACAAACATCGACCTCCTAAGTCCTAATAACACGTCTTTTTAGCCAATTTGGCAAAAGATTGCCGGCTTCTTTTCAAAATTGTCTCGTCTATTGTTAATCTAAACTTACCACCCGTACTATGAGATGTATATGAGATGTTGCTATTCACTTTAACGAAATATAGCGTGTTCGTAAACTATATGATCAATATTTATGTATTAATTTTACTACTTGAACATTTGTTCTCACTTTGCAGTAAACACTTTCAATTACAGTAGCAGTTAACATTTTTAACTACTACTAAAAAATATAGTATGTAACTAAACTTTTTGATCACTAGTTATATAGTAATTCAGAAATTTAGAAACATTTGTTCACACATTGCTATAAACAATTTAAACTACAATAGTAACCATATGCTACAATAATAAATAATAATAATATATAAAATATGTGGGAAGCTATAATGTACAAATTAATATAAATATATTGCTTATATCTAACGTATAAAGTATTTGTTGATTGCCGTTTTATATTGCTTTATGAAAGTTCGTTTTGAACATACTCTGAAAGTTTGTATGCCTCCTTGTTTTGTAAACTACTAGCTAAACCCGGCCACGATTCGCTATGGCTTAGTCTGATATGAAATGAATCTCAGTCTGATATGAAATGCCGACATGGCCTAATTTATGCGGCCAGCGATATTGCCTAATTGCCGTGGCCTGTGGCCGCTGCTTCGCCGCGACCAGTGATATGGCCGTATTTCCTTATTCACGTATTCCCGTAATTCCGTATTCACATATTCCAGATTTCCCATATTCCAGATTTCCCGTAGTCCCATATTCCCGTATTCCCGCATTAAGTATACAAAAACCCGCGCGTATTCGAATGCCACGTTATATCAAAATTTCAAGAATATTTGTGTTTCCATATTCCAGTAATCTCGTCTTTA
>WYDF02260902.1:0-19269 GCA_009867245.2 Adranes taylori
AAATCAGATCAAATCAGATCAAATCAGATCAAACCAGATCAAATCAGATCAAATCAGATCAAATCAGATCAAATCAGTTCACGCGCAGATTAAACTACTGACAATACTATAGTAGGCAGGGCGTCAACCTTGCACGACAGACTGCTATTTTAGAAATTAGTCAGACTCAAGAGCCATCTTAGGCCATGGCAAATCGGACAGCGGAGTTGTTCGCGTCGTAGGCAAATACTGGGAATGAGTGAATTAAGAGTAGCCGTAAACCGCAGCGACGCGGACAGCTAAGTTGTCCGCGCCGTAGGTAACTACGTGAACCGGACGATTATCGGGTAGGTGATTTTTAGCTCACGGGAGTTTTATTTAATTTACCCTAATCAACTATTGTGCAAATTGAATTTACGAGCTATAAGGTGACAGTCAACATTAAAAAGTTCAAGTTTTGTTTTATGCCAGATATAACAAAATGTAGGACTTCTTTCACATCTTCCATGTAGGACCAGTACATGAAAGATGTGGTGGCGATCACGTCCACGAATTTTTATTTATATAATATATTTATGTTTGGTTGGGATTCTGCGTCCATTTGGGATAAATCTGGCTGTAGGAGTTTTCAGTACATTGCTCTGCCAATTTTGTCAATAACTATTCAGAATGTATTTTGCGCTTTACCCAGCGAGAACTTAGCATTCATATTATAAAAACAAATCGTTAGTGAAGTTATTAAAGTTTTTTTCATCAATGATTTAGAATACACGTTAAGGTATACACGCATACTTTTCGAACAAGACACAGTTCTATAATTGGCATTTCCATAACCAGACGATTCAGTAAATATTTATATTGACTTATAAGTACTTATCCGGAACATTTCCTTTATATTGAAATACAAATTTAGTAAATTGGTGATATGAAAGTATTATTCTCATTATTAAAATATTTCCACATTTCAATTATTTCTTAACTAGTCATAAAGTTATTTAATGGTTTTCTTTATTAAGATCCGTCACCTTTTCGAAATTATGACTAATTATTTCCTTATAAGGTGGTACTGCTATAACGATAGTTATGGAATACACAATTACATTCAATTATAATGTTTCTATTAGAAATACAATCATTTTAGTATGAAAATAATCACTTAAATTAATTTAATCTTAATCCAGTTTTTGTATCGTAACGAACTAGAAGTTGTCGACTTTTTATTTAAAATAATTATTTACACAAAACAATTTTTCAGTTGAATACTTAGAACAGACTTTACAAATAGTTTTTTTTTATGGCAGATCTCTTTCGCTTTTTTGAAATTTTAGAAGAGCTAATGAAATTTAAAAGGTTTACTTGTTTACTTTACTTTTCTAGCAATAAGTAACTGGTAAAAAAATTTTAAAAAATTCTTATACCTAACACATGCCCCAAAGTGATTGAAAATTTAAGTACATTTCTCAAATCCTAGATTTACAAATAAACTTTTTATTAGTTTTTCTCTAATTTTAATACAAAGAAGTAAAAATAGAAGCAAGTAGAATGAGATCTGGAGGTGCCAATATACTAAATACATGTTTTCATTACAAAAATTGTAATATTAAAAACTTAATACGATTTTCATAAACCTTGCTTTCAGCAAGATGGAAAATGAATCATTATAGCCTTTCACGACTTCATCTTTGTTTTTGCTCTTAAGCTTGATACCTCTTCTGCAATGATATTTGACAACTGTAAGGTTTCTGACTACAGTAAGGCAATGTTGATAATCAAGAAGATAATCTCATATTGTAGGATCGCAAGAAATAAAATCAGATGATATTGTAAACAACTTAATAACATTTATGTGTTTTTTGACACAAAATTATGTAGTTCTTTGTTTGCCAATTGGAATCTTTGTTTTGGAGGAATCATATCGTCAACAAGTGCTTAACCCACTGTTTCTTCGGTCTTCTTCGGCTTTCTTCTTTTTCCTAGCATCTTGACAGACGCATGGTGGCTCCTTCTATGTTACAATAAACATTAATACAATTTGAACTTATATTTGAGCTGCAGACATCATAACACTATAGTATACTATAGGTTTATTTTTAAATTAAAAAATTCAACATTTAACTGCCGTATCGGAGCAAAAAAACTGCTTTTATACGAGATGCTTCCTCTACATTCGCTATAGACCGCAAGCTACCTTCCAACAGTTGTCCAGTACTTGCTATATATTTCCCTTTCAACTTTCTTTCCCATAAACTATCGCTGTTTCAATACTTAGTGGATGTTGAACCCCCTACTCAATTTTCCCTACTCTTATCCTAGCCGCCGCAAAGCATCTCGTACCTTGACCTAGCACCTTAGACCTTAGCCCGGATTGGTTTAGATACACGCCAAGCTCGCCACGGAACGGCTTCTTACCGTCTTATGCTGCTTTCTTAGCACTGTTTATTTCTGACCAGCTATTTACAAAACGAGGTTGATTTAATAATTCGCACCCACAATCAATAAGAATATTTACTATTACGCTAGATAGCAACAATGAATTAATTGTTCCCTTTTGATACGTTTAATCTACATATTAATGATGAAGTTATTTTAATATGACATCTATTCATTATTGTAAAATATTTTAACTTTCACAAATAATTAAATTGTTAACGACAATGCTAATTACAATATTTCATATAATTTAGCCATTTCAATTATTTAGATGACTACTGATTTATGAAAGTATGTAAAGTGGATACAGTAGAACGAACTGTAAATGATTTCTTTATTCCACTTTACACTTACCCCTACCTCGAAGACTTTCGACCCTGAAAGTCAAACTTCTAATCAATATTGAAACGAAGGCTAAATTTAATCACTATCATATTATAATAATCAAAGTACTTTGATTATTATAATATGATAATATGATTTGTTTTCCGCTATGCGTTGAGTCATGAAGCTTGCTTTATGTTTTTGCCAAACAGCTTTTCGATCAAGTCAATCCAGCGTGGAGGGTATCTACACGACGATGCCTTCCATTTGGGATACCCTGAACCATCAACTGCTCTATATGCGGGATATATGATCAAACCAGGACAAGATATGCCCGTAGATTAGCGCGGAGAGTCGCTGTTTCTGCTGAATATCGGCCAGAAGTGATGCGTTTGTTCTGCGTGCTGTCTAAGGTAGGCGCAGTATGCACCGCCAACATCACATCTCAAACATTTCGTGTCTCAAACAAGTGGTGTCTATCTCTTGTACGCAGCGTCCAAGTTTCAGATGCATACATCATCACCGGGAATACTAGCTTGTTTACCAAACTGATTTTGAGTTTGATTTTCTTAGTTATTGATTTATCTCGCTAGACTTTAATGAGCTGTGACATAGCATTAGCATTAAAACTCAACTGGACTCGTCTTTGTATTTCCGGCTCGCAGTTACCCTCATTAGTTACAACGACACCCAGACTTATAAATTGTCTCACCACCTCATAGTTCCCAATTTTCTTAATGTCTGTCTGATTGAGTACTTCCCTGTCGAGGATCATTACCTTGGCTTTTTTAGCGTTTATGCTTTTTTAGCGTATTTCAGCTTCAGTCTGTTCATCAGCCCCTTGAGTTCATCCTGGTTAGTCGATATAAGTACCGTGTCATCCGCGAAGCGCAAATTCTAGATTTTGTATCCTCCTGTCGTTACGCCCCCGATCCAATTCACTAAGACAAATAGACAAATAGCGCTAAAGGTGTTAAACTTCCGTGTTCAATGCACTATATATATATATTATATATATATATATATAAGCTTGGTATAATGTTCCTTCCGCATGCAAGGCACCATCACAGGATATCATGTTTCTAAAGGATTATTATTATTAAAAGAATGCGATAAATGAAAAGACTTCTTAAGTAACAACAACAACAACAACAACAACAAAAGGTTGTTGTCATTTATGGTATCTTACCGAAGAAACCCGAGGGTAGCAACCCGAGGAGGTTGCTAGTCCCCCATTGTGCGCCTCCACCAGGTGGTGGATCGGGGGAAATCCTTTCACATATGGGTGGTAGCGAATTTGTAATGAATCACTACAAAAATCGTTAGGAAGATGAGAACTTTTTTCGAGTCGGATACATTTGTTTAAGCGTTGTGAATTAAAAAAATATATTGCGTAACATCCCAGCCAAGAGTCTACGATTCTATACTTCTATGATAGAGAGCTCTCCAATCGGATTTAGCGAGCTGCATTCTCCTTTCTATTACGGATGATATCCAATCAATCGACTAACGGTGGCCGCTTTTTGCGTGGAAAGCATTAAAAACGACGTTCTCTTCTCGCTAAAAATAGAAACATCTGCTTAACCTAAAGTAACCCTCACAAGGTTACTCGTGAGGGTTACTTTACGTGAGGGTCGCGCAAAGTTCGTTAACCCATTAAGAGTTGTTTGTTTCAAAATCAGAAATCGTACAATATTTTGTCTACCCATGAACGTAAAGTTCAACAAATTCATTGGGTTGGTTATTCGAAATCTACGAAAGCGAACTGTATCATAAAAAAAATTCACGCCAATATTCGATACGTCATAAAAACAAAACGAAATATATTGCTTTCTCTTAATGAGTAGCATTTTATGTTCGTATTCTGCACTAGATGCAATCGTACAAAAAATGTGAAAGACATCTGCCTTGAGCAAAAACAACAGCGAAGGAAGCTCATAAAAAAATGCGAGCGATGCATTCTCCATCTCTCTTTCACTGCTCTCTTTCTCTCTCTCTCTCTCTAGCCATGAAAATGCGAAACGTTGTATGTATGGTTTTGCGGCTCGAATTTCCTCTCCTTGAGATACAGTGCATTGCAACGCTGCGTAACTTTTCGAGCGGCTCGAAATACTACTCATTTCCAGTGCACCAAAACGAATGTTTCTTGGTTTGAGGCCTAAGTCGTCTATTCTGTATATATAGTTCGCTGATTGCTTGTATAAATAAACTTGGTATTATACCTCGCAGTTTTTTTCCTCGTTCAAATTGTTTTATTATAAATCAAGTCTTGATTTGTTTAATTATTGCGTTACTCATTTATTTAATCGATGGTTTTTCAATGTTGTATTCATTTATCGATTTAGTTGAAGACTGTTAATCGATTATAGTTAATAAAAAGAAAAATTCCAAAAACGGATATCATATTATAAATGAAAATCCACTGTCGTCTATATAGTATAAATCTTAAGTCTCTTCCAATAAAAAGTCAAATACCGTTCAAAAATTATAGAATAGAATAAATCATTATATAAATAAATTTAAATAAACAAATAAATAAATCATTATTCTATTTATTAGTACTAGCAGGTGCGAATGCTTTTCCTCCAAATGCTCACTTAACATATCCATTAGTTTTGATTGACTATTTAATATTCTGTTAGCTTTGAGTTAAAATGTTGGCTTTGAATCATATTTGACAAATAAAAAAGAAAAATTTTTGCCATTTTGAAGTGATCAAACTGAAATGATCTAGATTGTCAAAAAAATTAGCCAACAGAATTTATATTGATAATATTATTTGTATTGGGATAGAAATAATTCTCTATTTCATAATAAAAATACCAAACAATTAATAAACCGTAATTTAGATTTTTATATTGAAATTGGAAATTCTTTAAAGAAATTTATTAATTTGAAAAGGTTATAATTCTATTGATATAATCTTTCGATGGTGGAAGAAAAAACGTAAAGGAAATAAACCGCTATCTTGATGTATCTACATTTATCACTATTCAAAGGCCATAATTCTGAATTATTTTGTTGTAACGACCATCTAGGTGCTTTTTGGTAGTTCTTAAGCACCTTAATTAAAGTATAATGGTCGGTACGAGTCATTAAGTTGAGATAATTCTACATCATAACACTTGGAATTATAGTTTTCTATTTCGCTTTTACCTCGCTTCGAAAAAATAGATGATAATTTTTAATTGTCCTAGGGAAAGTCAGTCGGCCTTAAACATTATTTTGTTTTATTATAATCATAGCGCTATTATATTAATGTTAAACAAATTATAAAGAAAGTTGATTTTCATTGTTATATTAATTTCCAATGTCAAAAGCAATTGAATAAATTTGATAAGATTTTTGTATTTAACAAAATCGAATCCGGGCATGAACTGTACAGTTTTGTTCCTGACTCTTGATATGAAAGTTGGTTTGGATAAATATAGCAGATTTTTCTTATAACATACATTGAGATGAACATACGCACCTTTACCTTTCAAATAAATCACGTTACATAACCTCATACACGAATGACAACGGGAAGAACCCTAACATCCGCCATATTGGTTTTGCTTCTAACCATATTTCAATGTTTTAATAGATTTTTTCAAAAAATTCATTCCTATACATTATTCAAAATTTTTGGATCCTAAACATTTTTGGACATCCCTGTAGCATCTCAGTCCTCTTACCAAAATTCGAAATGGGGGCCAAAAAAGAGAGACAATGTAGCACAACCCTGAAGTATATCAAACGCGTGAGACTATTTATGATAGACCCCATACACATGCGTGAAGAACAAGTTGACTCAAGGTCATAACGCACCCACCCACAATTCAAATATTAAAAATTCAAATTTCCCGCCAAACTGCCATCACTTAAATCTAGTAACATCTGGGAAGGGTTGGAGCTTCCATGCACATTCTACGTGCTTTTGAACCAGATCACATGCGGTTTTGTTTAGATGTGGACCGGTGGCCATCTTGAATTTACGCAATATTACCGAAAACAACCACATAGCGCCATCTAACGCTGAATTTACAATACATAGCATAAATCTATAAAATTGCAGGAATCTGCCAAATTTAGGTAACCAACAGCACACATAGTGTTCACTACCGAGCATTCGCGCTCGCGAGTAAGTGTATGGTTTAGATATGTTCGCGTTAGTAAGCAAATACATGGTAAAAATATGTCGGGAGATGTTTGCTACCGCGAACAAAAGCATGGTAGAGATATGTGGTGAGATGTTCGCGGTCGTGAGGAGTTTCGTGGTCTCGGCAGCCCCTTTCGCCAACTTAACTCCTTTTATCCAGCACTTATACTCATTTAGCTCTTGAAACACACCTAATGGTCCATTTGTCCAGCACCCAAAAACCGTTTCATATATTTCGCAATCATCCTTTCTATTTCTACCCTCTCTCTCATCGCTCCTACTTCCGCCTCGTAACGCTTAATATTTCTCACACATACATTTAACACCATCAACCTCATCTTCACCGAATCACCAAATTTCCCCTTCTTCACATTCATTAACCGCTCAGCTGCAAAACCCTGCCATTCTCACAAGCATAAACACATGCTCGTTTGCTCCCCCATTCCTACTTATCATATACCCCAAGTACTTAATACATTTTACACATTCAACCTTCTCACCATTTATTTCAAACCGATCAGTTTTACTTTCTATAACCCTTTTCTTACATACCATTATTTTCGATTTTACCACATTCACTTCAAGTCCCCTCCTTTCCATGTACCTATTTACTCTTATTATCGTCTCTTTCATTTCCTCTCTACTACTCGCAATACACACACTGGCTTCCGCATAGCTTAGCGACCTTATCTTCTCGTTTCCTAATACCACTCCTCCACATTGTCCTTTCTTTAACGTTGATTCTAAATCAGATAAGTATATATTAAATAAGCGTGCACTAAGCTGACATCACTGTTTCACTCCTCTATTCACATTAAACCACTCTGACACTTTACTTCCTACTTTTTCAAAAATTATTCAAAAAATTTTTATTCAACCCTAAGTTCAACTCACATTAATATTTCAGCCATAGTTTTCACAATAAATATGAACGAGAAAATCTTCTGGGAAGACTTCAAAAGTAAATTACGACGTCCCGAAAGGCTAATCTGAAACGGTAGAAATATTATTACAGAAAGACATCAATTGCATTCGGAAGAAATTAAATAAGTTAACTAATTATTGCCTCTTGCTAAAAAGAAGCCAGCAACAAGCAAAGAAAATGAGCCAAATTGAACGAAATCTACGACGCAGTGCAACTCAAATTGCGATCAAATATCCGATTGGAGTGTTCGAGACATACTGAAAAATGAACTTCAATTGAGGCAATAAAAGATCCAAAACGTTAACCATCTTGAGGAGCGGTACCTAGGCGATGGGTAGAAAAGGAAAGTAGCTGGTGCGCTTGCACAAACATTATTTTTTCGGATGAAATAACTTTCACTATTCAGCCAATGATAAATAAACAAAACTTAGTTCGTGTACATTTTCGGCGCTTTTTAGTAATAAAACATTTCATTGAAACCATGGCGTCTACAAGTAGATGTAGCTGTGTGAATCATCCAGATGTTTTTTGTTATGTATGCGGCGAAAACAATTTTAACGAAAGTAGAAACCTATTTCTGCCTTTGTGCAAAGGGATTAAATAGCCTACTTTGGCGTGCACTTGGAAGACGAGGATAAATATTGGACTCCACATTTCGTATTGAAAAGATACGTTGAACATTTGCGGCAGTGGGCAATTGGAACGAGGAAGTGCCTAAAGTTTAGAATACGAATTGTATGGAGGGAACTAAGAAACCACCACAATGACTACTACACATATCAAAGGCATTAATAGGAACAATAGACACAGATGGACATATTCTGATTTAGATGCAGTAAAGAGTCCTGTACTACATTCTGAATAAATATCTATTCCAAAATTCAGCAGTTTGCCTCTAGACTACCGGAAGATGACACAGAACCATCCAGATCGGATGAAGCTCAAAACGACAATGATTTTGAAGCAGATTAAATAAGTCCCCAACGTTTCACTCAACAAGAACGCAATGATCTGATAAAAGAAATCAACCTCTCAAAGGAGTATTTCGAATTACTTGCCTCCAGATTAATTGAAATATTCTACTTTTATCCAGATAAATCTACTTTTTAGCTAATATTACATATTATCGTAAAAGAAATAAGGATCTGCTGCCCTTTTTCTCTGGTACAGCAACCTGGCATTCTGTAACGATATAAGAGGGATCTTAGAAACAATGGGTTTGTCGTCACATACACCAGACGATTGGCGTCCTTTTATTGACAGCTCAAAACGAAGTTTAAAATGTGTGCTATTAAATAACGACAGCAGATATGGCTCAATACCTATTGGCCACAGCATGAAAGAGGAATATGAGACAGTATAATTAGTCTTGACAAAAAATAAAGTATGAAGCACATCAGTGGGTGATTTGTGTCGATCTGAAAACGCTAAGCTTCCTCCTTGGTCAGCAAAGTGGATTGACAAAATATCCTTGCTTTTTATATTTTTGGGACAGCAGAGATAAGGTCCATTACTGCGTTAATAGAAATTGGCCTTGAACTCAAGGAACACAATACGTTATCAAAGAACTTTTGATTGCGAGAGAGAAAATCATTTTTCCACCCTTATCAAATTAGGGCTTATGAAGCAATTTGTGAAGGCATTAAATAAAGATGGACTTTGCTTTGGCTAGTTGACAAGGAAATTTCCTGGGATTAGCAAGGAAAATCTGAAATCGGGCATATTTGATTGTCTCCAGATAAGGCAGTTTATTAAAGATCCAAAGTGTATAGATTATATGGAAGGATAGTAAATAGGATTTTGGAAACAGAGATGAAAGAAAACAAAATTGTCAAGTACGCAGACAGTCTTTTTGAAGGGAAAACAATACAATGGATAATGTAGTGACCTTAAACTACATTATAAATCAGGAGATAGGAGAAAGAAGGAAGTTGTACTTGTTGTTCCTGCACCTTCCTGCACGAACGCAGGTGTATGAATTAAACGCAGGTAACATCTGCGTTCGATAAGTTAGAGAGAGGATGTTTATGAAAGAGGATGAATGAAGTTAGAATAAATGAAAGTGAATGTTAAACGATTGTATAAGGACCCAAGGATGCTACCATGCGCTGTTTTTTGTGCGTTGACAAGAGTTTCGGTACTCATCTGGCACAAAATTTATGGTAACCTAGCTTTCCCGACACAATCTCATGCAACAAACTTTGTGAAATTTGAGGATACTCAAGCGATAACTCCGTAAATGGTCGATCGGCCACTTCGCTCTTAGTAGTGCAAGTTAATGCAGCCATTTTGAAACTTAATACACAACAGCCGTACTCCGCCTTCGCTCATTCCGTTGCATTCGTACACTCTACAGAGTTTCCGATGAATATCAATTGGTCTGTGGTTTTGCGTCAACAAAAACCGAATCACTGAATGCACCTTGCAACTTGCGGGATTTTCTATTGCAGCACATAGTTTACAAATTCACGGTGATCAAAGCAGAAGCAGCACAAACCGCACGCTACCATAGTTGGATGTTTATTGTTATGCCACAAAATAAGGAGGTACCGTGAAGATGATACATCATACTCCGCGGTACTTTCACTTAACGTTGTATTAAACATTTTGATATTGTAGAAATGAAAATATTATTCAGCGAGATATTTGGATAATCCGAACCACGAACTGTATGCTCCCTGATATCACTCAAATAAAGAATCCGCAACTTTCTAGGCACAAAAGAAAGCCTGTAGGATTTACAAGTTGTTAAAGTTAAAGTTATTTATATGTATGTCATCAATTCTATAAACCATAATAATAAATGAGCACTGATTAGTAAAAAGAAATCTAAGTTTATTTGATATTTGAAGATTTCATCTCAATTAAAGGTTCATCAAATTCTAATGGGTTAAAGATATTTAATATTAGTTGAGCAGAATTGCAAAACTAACTAAATTAATAAACATGCATTTTCGTTTAATATCAAAACATGATATGGTACAACAAAACTTACAAGGTCAAGTTGATACATCTTTTGCATGTGTACTAAATTTACCTACATATTATAACGTGCGAATAGAAATAGCATTTATAGTGTGATCAATTTATTGTGACATTAAATCACGTTCATATTGTTTTATATCTATTTGTAACAATATATTCTGATGGTTAGTACCAGAAATCGAGTTTATCAGTTAATTCTTATTTGTTATTAAATTATTGTTAATTATTTAATAAAGAGATTTACTAGTTAGTTTTCGTCAGATGTGTTTCACTCAGCTCACGTCCGTCTAATGGTAGGCTCCACAGTAACTTGACTACCATCTTGTTATGAGCCAAATGTGTAATTTACGACTACCCTTTTGTACAGATGGAATAGGGAGAGCGAATAGTCAGATAACAAGGAAGTATGAATTAAACATGGGATTTAAAAAAAGAAATAAAATAAGGAGGTTTATTAAATTATAT
This sequence comes from Adranes taylori, assembly GCA_009867245.2. Lineage (NCBI taxonomy): Eukaryota > Metazoa > Arthropoda > Insecta > Coleoptera > Staphylinidae > Adranes > Adranes taylori. The sequence goes on from WYDF02260902.1 coordinate 11,250, forward strand.
TATTCTGGATTTTCCAAATAATATAATAAATAGTAAATGAGACAAAGTTATTTTAATAAATATTATCGAGTTAAAATACACAAGTTAAAACGAACACACTCTCCCAAGAGTGAAATGTAATTCATTAAAAACTGAATAGACCTACTAAAACTAGGCGATCTCCTGTATGTCAAAAAAAAAACAGATGGAATAGGTAATAAACCATGAAATATGGCAGATTATTTTTTATTATCTTTCTTCTCAATATATGCGTGTTCGAGTTAAGTAACTATGTCTTATTGGGTAATATTATTACCATGAGTTTAAGGGAACAACTACGTAACTGATGTAAACAAAAATAGATTCAGCTGTTTTTTTTCTCTCGACCAGTTGATGTAACAAGCCCAATATCGAAGTTCGCACCTGCACTGATATTAAGTGTCCGGCTTTCAATTAAATAGCTATTTTAATCAGCTTAGTGGCCAAATAAAATAAAATTATATTACGAACAATGGGTAATTATAAAATGGGGAGTATTATTTCTGTTATAAAGTCTTTAAAGATTACATATTTTAAATATACAAAAATAAACTGCAGTGAAATAGAAGTGTTGATACTTGTAGACGAATCCTCTAATCCTTCGTTCATATACTGGAAGTCAGCCAATTCCGTGTCTCATTTACCAGCGTGAAAGCTAACCAGTAGATGCTGTAAATTCGTTGTTCCCATTAAGTTCCTTGTAGAATTTTAGTGCTTGAGCTTGAAGAATTGGTCCAGACAGCGGAATACCTTCACTGCTTTTCGTAATAGACCAGCGGTATAAACAATCGTCCACGTTATTATCATCAGATAGTCATCAGATAGAATTTTGTCTACAAAACCAGGCATTTTCTCTTCATCTCTTATTCAACCATGAACTGTACCTTCGGGGACACCCCGAATTCCCAGGATAAACAAATAAATTTCTTATCGTCAATCTGAACTGAATAAAAATATAAATAAGTCATCGGGACCAAATTACCAACTCCGCATTCTGAAACTTTCATTACAATTTTAATGAGCAGATCAGTTGGTCACCTTCAACAATTTATTTCATATGTCACTATAAATGTCACTATATGTCACTAATCTCAATTGTCAATTTTTCTACGTTTTTAATTTCACTGTTAACCAAACCGACCTCATGGCTTATTACACTCAAACAAACAGGTACAGTAGAACCCCTATATAAAGCGGGTGATTAGAGACACGTCTAAATCCGCGATGTAACGCATCCGCGTTATTTCAGGAGTAATGATACATATGTGTGCATACTGTATACAGTGTGCAGCAATGGACTTTCTGTAAACGCAATGTTATATTGTATTGTACTGTACAGTATAATAAGGTTTAAATTGTAGTGCTGCGTGTCGGTGTACTGCTGTTCACTAATAACATTTCGGAAAACTGTCCTAATGCTACAGCAGCACTTGACCTGCTTTCCCCAGATACGGTGACTTGGCCAATTCCGTGTCTCATTTTGAAATATATAGGAGTGCGGTTGGCGTGAAAGCCAACCAGTAGATGCTGTAAATTCGTTGTTCCCATTCAGTTCCTTGTAGAATTTTAGTGTTTCAGTTTGAAGAATTGGTTCAATAATACATATATTTAACAATGTTAATAGTAAAATTTTATACCTGAAATTCGAGTGACGACTACTCAAGTCTCCATTTTATCAATCATTGAAGAAACGACGTTTGGTACATTTTTAGTGCTCAGGTTTAAAAATGTTTACCTACAATCGCATGACATGCTCATTCATTCCCATACGTAAAATAAAATAATTAACTCTTTGAAATTGATAAAATAAATCAAGACTTGAATAAAAGTGACTTTATGATTTGTTCAGTTACATCAAAGAAATGTTAAACTAGATACTTACATATTTTGCCGCTGTACCCAAACTATTTATTTATTATTTAGATTAACGCACCATTATGTTATTTATTTATGTTTATTATAGCTTTATTATATTTTCGTTTTGTCTAGCAATGAAGAAACGTGATACATACCCAGAAATCTGATTTATAAGAGATTTTTAAAATCTGAGAACTAAAAATGTAATGGTATCAACTTAAATAAACTAAAATCACGCTTGTCCTAGTACAAACATCGTTTCTTCAGTGCTTGACAGAATGGAGACATAAGTCGTCGTCTTCAGGTAAAGGATTTTACTATTAACATTGTTAAACATATGTATTATTAAACATTATAATGAGTCATTAAAATGTTCCCGAAAACGTTCGCTAGAACCTAAAACTAAAATACACGTGGATGAAAACGATATAACGTTTCTCGACATAATTTAATTAAAATGGTCCACGACACTATCAATATTCTAGCGAGTACAATTATTTAAAATGGAATATGCTTCTAAATGCATTATACATGAACATTTTATCCTCATATGCTCTATTTATCCTTTAAATAATCCTTTTAAATATTTGTCATTTTAAATATCCTTTAAATAATACTTTATTCAAAAATATTTTTTTTTAGTAAACAAGGACAAACAAGGACAAAATTTCCCCATTCCATAAAAATGGCATTTACGCAATTTTGTGTCCTTATGGTAAAGAATACATTGTTGAATTTGGTAGATCACTTATCACCAGGATAAAGGAACATATCAGTAATACTGTCCACTACAAAACAAATTCCAATTTTGCTATTCATATTAACGAATTTAATAACTTTGACCATAATTTCGACACTAAAACCAATTGTAAATTCCTTCAATCCATGAACATGGGACATAGCGGAGAATCTTGAAATAACGGTTTGCAAAAAAATTTTCAATATGTTTTACGATCAGGTTAATTTTATAGTTTCAGATTTTTTCAAAAAATTACCATTACGATAAAAATAGTATTAAGTTAGTATTCCATTAGCATATTATATGTAGTATTCCTTTACCAAAATATATAGCTAAAAACAATCATTCCTTTACCATAATATATAGCTAAAAACAATCATTGGCTTGTTCAAATAAGATAAATAATTAATCTTACATATGGAGTTAGGTTTTTTTTGTGCGAAATTAAAGTTCAAAAATGATAAAAACAGTTTCTTCTAACATTTCGTACCTAACTAACTTTTTTTTTGGTTACGTCTTCAACCACGCTTGAGAAAATATTAATGACATAATTTTAAATGTTTGAATTCATTTAAATAATATGCCTCCGTTTCTTAAATATATGCGACTATTAATTTAATTAAAATGGTCCGCGACACTATCGATAATCTAGCGAGTACAATTATTTTTAATGGAATATGCTTCTAACTGCATTAAACATGAACATTTAAAATGTTTAAATATAAGTCACTGTTTCAGTCGAAATTCCAATAATTTTTCCACTAGCGAACACATAAAAGTAAATTATACTTAGATATAAATCATAATGCTTCTAAAGAGAAACCAAGTGATACAATCTCCGAATAATCCTTTATTTAAAAAATATCCTCTATTTATCCTTTAAATAATCCTTTTAAATATCCTTTAAATAATGTTTTATGTAACAATATTTTTTTAATAAATTTCTGATAAGCTAGATTTCGACGTCCGACCACACCGATCAAATCGTGTACAATTTTCCTAACTTAGAATATCGACTTGAATAAGGACGATAAAACGTCGAAGTCTAGATTGTCAAAATTTATTAAAAACGAAAATTTTTGAAAAAATGACTATTTGGAGATTGGATCACTTGAGTTTTTCTATAGAAGAATTAAGTATCTCCAAGATACTTGGCACATTTTCGAAATGTATCATCATGGTACATCCGACCAAATCGCGTACAATTATTCTAACTTAGAATATCGACTTGAACAAGGATGGTAAAACGTCGAAATCTAAATTATCAGAAATTTATCAAAAGAAAAATAAAATTTTTTGAATAAAAGATTATTTGGAGATTGGATTACTTGGTTTTTCTTTAGAAGATTTAATTATCTCCAAGATACTTGGTACATTTTTGAAATTTATAAATCTCAATTTTGAACACATTATCTTAGTGTTGATGATAACATTATCAAATTTATTAAATTATAAATGCAATTGATGCTTTTCGTTATTGAAATAAAAATTGTATGTTTTTTAGTTTTAATCTATTTATTTGCCTCTGTGATACCGTAGAACTCTAGAATATACAATTTCTTTTTTTTTTTTATTTGCTGCCCATCATCTGATAGAGCAAATACTCGTCCGCTACATTCATGGCGTATGCAAAAAAGGAAAGCGTCCTATGCATATCTACTTTTCTATCCGAGAAAAGAATATCCACTCGAAAAACGTTTCTTGCGAGCATATACTCTGGAAACGCCACTTAAGCACGTATCTATTCTACTGTTACATCGAGAATTCTGACTACGGGATTACAAATACAAAAACAAAAAAACAATAGAAGAAAAGTGGGACAAATTAGGATATTTAGGAACTAGCATTAATATTTCTCCTAAAATTAAAGGCTGATCATCTTTGGCTCACTTTAATCTAACCCTAATGATCAATCTCATGTGCAGACATATCAATATGACCCTGATTAATTATGAAGTTTGCGTACTTTTTGCGTACATACGTACTTTTACACTTAATCTAGGGAATCATGGAGAATTGTTTTAGGCTATATCCTCTTAACTATCAAAATGTATTTATTTAGGCTACATCTTCGGAACTGTTAAAGATGGATCTCTTCTTTTTGGTAATTTTGGTTTAAGTTAGTAATTATTCAAAAGAATCACGGTGTAGACCAATATGTAGGGTGTTACATAAAGGTTTTTTATTTTTCAAAATTTATTTAGTATATTCTAGTTAAACTAGTGAAATTATCTAAGTAGGTTTTTTAGTATACCTTAAGTCTTAACATTCCATAGTCTTTTTTTCGTCTTTCATACGGACGGAGATACCTAAGGCAATCCGATTTTGTTGTTTAGGTCAAATTGCTCAGAACTCTAATCTTCCTTTTTACGATGCTGATAGTACCGTAGATGCATTTTTGTCTGGTTTACTGTTGATATGAACTATTTGTTGTTTGTTTTCACGGTATGCATGTAATACAAGTTTCGAAGTACTAGAAATATTTTCGTTGTCGTTATGTTTATTCATCGTATTCCGTGATTTTTCGTTTTCTCTATAGCTTCTCTAGTAATTCTTTTGCTATAGTGAGTTTCAGTGGCTATTGTTCTAGAGTTTTCAAAAGCTGTTCTATGACCGATTGCGGAGTTATGTTGGGCAAGAGCAGATGTACTGAGGTCCTTATTTACGTTGTTCGTATGTTCAGCTATTCTGGCTGATATTTTTCTGTTTCTTTGATAGACACAGACCAAATCACATTCATTGCAAGGTACTTCGTACAGTTCTCGGTTTTCTAGTGTAATTTTGTCTTTTGGTTTGGATAATATGCTGCTGATTTTTGAAGTCCGTTAAATACTGTTTTGATGCCGCTTTACTCTAGGATGGATGATATTTTGTCGATATTTCCTTTTATCTACGGAAGAAAAATGGCATCAAAACAGTATTTAACACACATCAAAAAATCAGTAGCATATTATCCAAACCAAAAGACAAAATTCCACTAGAAAACCAAGGAGTGTACGAAGTATCCTGCAATGAATGCTATTTGGTCTGTGTCGGTCAAAAGAATGGCAAAATATCAGCCAGAATAGCTGAACACACAAACAACATCAATAATAATCTTAGTACGTCCGCTCTTGCCCAACATAACTCCGCAACCGGTCATAGAATATCTTTTGAAAACTCTAGAACAATAGCCACTGAAACTCGCTAAAGCGCAAGAATTACAAGAGAAGCCAAAGAAGTCGTAAAACGGCAAAATAAGATGAAGAAACGAAACGACAACGAAAATATTTCTAGTACTTGGAAACTTGTATTACATCTATGTCGTGAAAATCAACAGATAATTCACATCAACAGCAACCCAGACAAAAAATCATCTGCGGTACTGCCACCAGCAGCATCTACTCAACCACCCAGTGTACGACCTTCATCAACAACATGTGTAGACAAAACAACTTGCGTCACCATGCCAGGTGCGGCAAGCGCTAACTTAGAAAGAATAATAACAAGGTCGTATGCGAAGCGTAATTAGTTTGCATTACTATCTCTAAGCCTCGACAATGCCAGATGTGACTTTGGAGAAACGTTGGCATACTGAAATGCCTACCACGCGAAATATAACCCTGAAGACAAACAACTCCTCATCAGATTACACTCGCGGAAACCTCAAATTTATATTTCAATATATATTAGTCCCTTAAGTCTTAAGATTCTTTAGTATTATTCCATTCTTTATTCGGACGAAGATATTTAAGATTCTGCAATTTTGCTCTTAAGGTCAAATTCCTCACATCTCTAGCTTCCGGTTTTTTAAATTTATGTAATTGCTTAAGTAATGAATGTTTAAAAAAAATATGAAACCTAAATAACCGCTTTTGAGAACATGAGCCATACAGTTGTGTAAAAAATATATACGTAAAATTCTTATTTTCGAAAGAAATTGTTTCAAATCAAAGGAGCTTTAAATGGAACAATGTAATAATACTTATTTGCATGTTCTCTCACTTTTGGGATACATCAAAAAGTAATTTAAACTTGAAAAATGGCAACGTTACATTATATTAAGAAAAATTTTACAGGATTATTTCTAGAATATTGTATGTTATTTATGTTATCAAACCTTCAATCTCTTGTTGCTACAGAATTTTTGAAACGGAAGAATTTTTGGGAAAATTAATAACTACAGATTTCTATACATTTTTATTATTATTTAGTTGTTTTCTAATCATCATTGTTATTTCTTCCAATTTATATTTCTTAAGGATACTTCAAAACATTTTAAAATGGTGAAATGGCCATTTTAGACTTAGATTAAATATAAAGTATCTCACTGTGCTAAAATCTTGTTTACCTTTCCACCGAGTTTTATTCGAATTGGTTCAGTAGTTTAGGAGAAATTCATGAACGGACACACATACATGCAGTTTTAAGGCATGACCCCATAAACCGTTCACATTTATTCAACCGTGCACATTCCGCCATTTTGGAATGCAAAAATACGGTAGATTAAATAGAATTAATATAATAAAAGTTGTTATTTTCTCGTTTCAATTATAAAATTATGTACAGTACAACTAACATAAAATGACTACATTTTTTACCCGAAAGATATAAAACTGATTCGTTAAACCTTAAATTTCCATAATAATTACTAAATATCACTACCATATACTCACAAAAAAAATTTCAACAAATATCGCTTACCAATCTTGTCCAACTTGCCTTGTCTTTGCAGAATATTTTAAGAACTAAACGATATGCATATACACTTTGTATTCTTGGTGGCGTAGCTGTTTGAATAACGTGCTCGAAAAAATTGTCAAGTCGCCTAAAAGACGACCTCTTGAAAATTTCAGCGGTCTTTATACTTCTATTTATTACGGAACAGATAACGGCGACGGATATTTAAATATAATTTTAAGAGGAATCTGTGGTTTCTTGATAATAATATGTTACACATCAAGCAGCATGTTTTGTTATAATTTTTATACAATTTTTATGGCATTTCAACTTACTCCTATTCTGATCTTGTTATTAGTTGTAGACTACTACAAAAACTACAAAACAGTTTAAACCTACGCTTTTAAACTACAAAAAATTTGGATACAACTATTTTCTTCACTCGCAAATAGACTTCTATCCGTACAAACGTATGACAGTGAATGATGAGTATGGTCCCTGGTTTCGACCAGCGCAGCCCATTAGTAAAATGTCACTAATAATGAAGTCACTATCTGAACAATTTGAACGTCAACTTACTTCGATTATTTGGTTAAACTTTTTATAATATTGTTCAGTTTGTGACTTTATTATTAGTGGTATTTTACTAATGGGGTGGCCAATGAAATTAAGTGTTAAGATATGTATAATTTTTGTATTGTTTATTGTCTATTGTTTTGTAAGAATGATTGTTTTAGTTTTTGTATG
>WYDF02260913.1:0-19265 GCA_009867245.2 Adranes taylori
ATAGGTATATGAAACATATAGGATTCATGTTTTCAGATTTTTTTCTATTTCACCTTGGTACGTCTCTTGTTTTGAAATTACTGTAATACGTTAATACGCAATTTAAAGAGGGGGTCATAAGGAACAATTTTTCAAAAGTTTTTCCTGAAGAAATTAGTTCTTGCTCAAAAGAATAAAAGAAGTGTCGATGTTTCGGTCTGTATGTTCAAGATTTTCTCCTTCCCCCGATCTAGATGAAATGGGGTAGACCAGTGTAAACTATGAGTCCACAGATCGGTTTGTTTCATTTTTTTCGGATTGATTTTTTTTAGAATTTTTATGTTTAAAAATTTTAAAATTTGAAAAATATTTTTTAATTGATTTGGACAAGATTACTCGACATTTTACATTTTATAAAAATTTTTATAACAATTTTAAAATCGGAATTTCTAAAAATTTTTAAAGGTTTTTGGGCAAAATCGCTAAATTTTGAATAGAAAAAAAATTATGAAATGTCGGTTTTTAAATTTTTAAAAATTTCTAAAATTTAAAAAAAATTAAAAACAGTAAAAGTCCTTAAATGAAAATTGTGGGAATTTTTTTAAGATTTTTGATATTAAAATTTGAAAAATATTTTATAAGTATTTGGGCAATTTTTAATGGTGTTGAACAAAATCGTGAAATTTTGAATATTTAGAAAAAAAATTTGTAAAAATCTAAAAATTTTTTAAAATTATGAAAATAAAAAAAAAATTAAAATTAATTTTTTTTAATATTTTGGATAAATATTTTTTCAAATTTTAAAATTTGAAAAAAAAATTATAATTGATTTGGGTAAACTTACTCGAATTTTTGCAAAAAGTTTTTAAAAATTTTTTAAAATCAGAAATTGATAAAAATGGTTTTGGGAACAATTGCTAAATATTGAATATTTAAAAGAAATTTGGTAAAATCTGATTTTTAAAAATTTCGAAAATAAAAAAAATTAATCCAACCAAATAAAAAATCTGTGGGGACAGATTTTTTTTAGATTTTTGATAAATCGAACTTGTCTTGATCTAAGAACTTATTTTTCTTAGAATGGAATGCAGCCGCTTCCTGGAACGCGTAACTTAATACATGTTTCTCAAATAAAATCGAACCTCACTGCAGTTAAAAGTTATTACAGTATAATTTATAGACTAAGCTAAACTGCTTAGATTATATTTAATACAGCTCTTTATTTTTTCTTATATGTGGCAATATTTATTTTTTTCTCATTTGCATTCATTACGGGATCGTAAATTGTCCTCTCCTTGAATAACTTTTTTTACTTCAACTTTTAGGGCGGGAGGGGTTATAGAAGATAAAGTTGCTAAATTTTAATAAGCCATGATAAAATGCAATAATTCAAATTCCTTTCATTCTGAATAAGCCCTTGAGCAGATCAATTTTAATTATTGAGAACACTGTTTTGAACAAATGTATGTTTAGTTTTGCTAATGGAAATATCAATAGCGATATATAGTAAGTATATAAAAATTATAATCAAATATATACACATAACCGTAGTCTATAGCTAAAATGGTTAGTTTTTACGTGTTACTTATAACATGAGGTCATATATTCGGTATTTTATTACCTATTCTTTTTTTTTATTTCGTCTTAAGCACGTATACTCAAAAAGGTAGGGCGTTGCATTAATTATGAATTGTAATCGGGTGGTGTTTAAGATTCATTAGCGTAAATATGATTTTGTATTTTTACGTTCGGCCATAAAATCGGTCGCAAGTTGGACGCGAGGATTATAATTAATATAGCGTGTAGGTGTACAGTTTTTTACTTTTCATGTATTAGAAATTGAAAAGTATTTACTTTGTTACTTTAGGAAATATATTAATTTCTAATATCAATTTGTATTAATTCTCCTAAATTTAAATATTTTTGAGGTATGATCAAATTATGCATGGAATTATTATTATTTTTTTGAATAATTTTTATTTATTTTTCAGTGTAAACATTATCCCTTTCAAAATAATCCCCATTGAATGAATATACTTTTATCAGCGTTTGTTCAACTAGTCGAAGCAATCTGTAATTCAATTTTCGATGTTGCGTTAAATTACTGTAGCGATTCTGTCTTGATCTAGTGAATATAGACAAAACGTCCTATCATGGTCTTTTTATCTTGGGGAATTGAGAAAAGTCGCAGCATGTCATGTCGGGTCAAATTAGAGGATGCGGAATCATAATGGTTTTGTTTTTTGCCAAAAATTCACAAATAAGCAACAAAATATGCGCAGGTACATTATCGTGGTGCAATCGTCGCAAATACGGACGTCTTCTTCGAATTGATTCATCTAAACTGGAGTAAAACTTCTAGGTAGTACTCTTTAACTCTATGATCTGTGACACTACACTCTGACACTAATGTCAAAGAATACTGCGTAGAAGAGAACTTAGCATGTAGCCAAATTCGAACTTAGCTGTGATTCAACGTCATATCTACAGATCCGTGTCTTGTCACTAGAAGTAATTTTTTTGAGCAATTCGGGATTGTCGTTGATTTCATTAAACAGATCCTAAGTAGCGTTAATTTGGCATTGTCTTTGATCTAAATTTATTAATTTGGGAACATATTTTCTGCTACTTGTCTTATACGCCAAATGAAATGCCTACATCTTCAGCAACTTCTTTGATAGTAATTCGGCGGTTGCCCCTAACTATTTTCTCCACCTTTACAATATTATTATAAGTTCAGGATGTGTTGGGCGCCCAGAACGCTCGTCATTCTCAACATCTTTGCGGTTCTCTTACAGACTTTTTTACCAATTATGCATACATGTTTTATTCATAGAAGAATTACCACAAGGAATATTTAACATGTGCAGCACTTTATTTGGATCTTAAAACAATAGATTATTCAAATTCTTTGTCTCCTTTTTTTAAGTAAGAATCGCCGTAACACCAACACAAAAGTAGCCTTATTGACAGGTAGCAAGAAATTAAATTAACAATATCAGTTGCCAACATATGTTTGGGGAAATATCTACCATTAAAAAAACAAAAATTTGACGCTTGGACTTATACAACACGCGAAATTTCAAGATACCGCTTATTATCGGATCCTACCTCGTATAATCTTTTTTGATGAAGAATTTAACGCTATGAAAATACAGCAGTTGTTTGCGCTTTTAATAATTCCTTTCATTTTTATTGCCCATTTCTTTCTTAACTCCTTTACAATAAAATTGTTGGCCTAAAGGTGTTTTAATTAGCTGTTTGGTTTTCCACTAAAATATGTCCAAATGTTTATTTTAGTCGTTGATATTTTATTTCAGTCTTTATATGCATATTCCCACTTTTATTTCTTTTACAATCATACTTGTATATGCACCTATAATATATTATTTGACAAACAAAATAGTGGCCTTCATTGTTTGGAAGCGATTCGTCTTTTGTCCAACATACAGTTTCCAGCATCAGCCAGAACGTATGAAACCTGATAAAATATTGTAAGGATCATCATATAGTAAACCTCCATCAGACCCTCAATAATTATATATGTAAATAACCTTTACGGGCATAATGTGCACATAATATTTACATAACTATTACTATATAAATCAAATAGCATAACCCATAACATACTTATATATAAACGTCTAGCATTGTCCGTCTGTCTGTCCGTCTGTCTGGAACGCTTTTGACCTACGTTCATTTTTCTTGTCCCATTTAATATGTGAAATTAAATGTCAAATTTTGTAATTACATTTAAATAAAATATGACCTGGTGATTGATAGTCGTTTTACGACGGGTTATCATCTAGTAATCATATACAAACTTAAAGATTCATATACTAACTTAATAAAAAAGTAAAATAAAAATAAAATCACTCCTGAATCAGAGGTTTTTCTTTTTAATCTCCTTGATTATTTTCATCATGATGCTATTACCTCTATTCCTCCTCCTAAACAAAATCCTACATTTTTTACTAATCTACACTCTGCCTCACTCCATTTAAATCCCGTACATTCATTTGCCTAATGTTCCCACATTTCTTCACATAGTCCACATGTCCGACACGTTCCCTATTCCCTTTTCATCCGAAATATATTTCCTTTCTCTTCACTACCACACCTAAATCTAGCAATCATCATTGTTTCCTCCATTTTAACATCAGTTTCGATGTACGTAGGTATAACCTCCGTATTTGTAATGCGCTCATTTCTTTTTGTATCTACTATTCCTGAATCTCAGCAATCTTTCTTGCGTTTCTGTGTCATTCTTTCTCATTTGAATTTCATTTATACCCTCAATCTTATCACACATTTTCTCCAGCCATCTTTCACTCGACCACCCTATCCTTTCATAAGCTTTGATTCTATCCCATAAGCTTTCGAAGTTTGTAGCTTCTTTCCCGAAATTTTAACAGCACCCCCCGTAATTGCATTTAAGTAATTGCATCAAGTAGTTGCATATTGTGAAAGCCACATTAGTATTCATTGCCTAAAATAATCGTCTAGGAGGTTAATTAGGTAGGAAGGAACTCCGCGCAGCAGTAGTGTCACCATTATTTTTTTGCCAACTAACCGAATTGATCGGAGCATTATCGAGCATTGCGTACATCAAGAGATAGTATTGCTCATAGTTTCCGCTTACTTCTTGTTCCATTAGACTCTGCTTCCACTGTTCTTGTTATCTCATGTAGTGCATCGATGGTAGACTTATCTTTCAGAAAACAATATTGGTTAAATGTTAAGCCACCGTTATCTTCTAGCAAATTCTCCATTCTGTCCACCACCAGGCACTCAAATACCTTGGCCGTTGTGTTGAGCAAGCAGATTTGACGGCGATGTCCCGGAGCTGTCTTGTCTTTTAGTGTAAGAACCAATTTGGCTTTTTTCCAGAGCATTGGAAACTCTCTTTTTGCTGACTTATTAAATATCCTCAAAAATGTGACTAGATTTTTGTCCCTTTTTCAATCCGGAAGTATCCATATAATGAATGGTTTGGCGTCTGTTATTTCTGGAAGTTTGTAGCTTGACCGGTCTCTGGGCGGGCGTACTGAAAATAGAGTATCTACAATATCTTCCGTGCTGCTATGTGGAACAGTTAAGATATGTAGTCTGTTGCTGACTATCATATACGCATAACCAAACGGGTTATCATTTAATTACTGAAGCAAGTTGTCCGAGTACCTTTTCTGACTCTCCTTAATCGCTTTGTGTAGGGTCTTCTTTGCAGGTTTTGAGGCTGCTCTTTCTTCATGGCAAGCTGCTATACCTTCTCTTTTCAACTTCATCTGGAAACGATGTTGCAGCCAATATGCAGTGTTCCATAACTTAGCAATTTCCTGCGTCCACTAATGGACACTCCGCTTTTGTTTGGGTAAACCTCTTTTGGGAATATTTTTTTCGCAAATTTCTCGTTAGGTTGTTTAGCTCTTCTTGAGGGTCTAGGTTTGGGTTCTAGTTGTGGTATCGCGTTTAGGTTATCCACGAATTTCTTTCGCCTCATAAAAAAAGGTTACAAGAAGGGAAAAGTAAAAACTAATATCGCAGATGACGCTGTGTTAATTGCAAACAATGAAGCTATAATGAACTCTACAAATTCAACCAACAGAATAATAAAAGAATGCAATCTTAATTCATTCTATTCTAAATAATTATTAACTATGTTTAAACACTAAAATAAAGTTATAATCAACGATTATTATTATTTAAACAATTAGTTACATCTGTAGAAGACACAATTGAACTTCTTACCAAGACTGCTACCATTTACTAAATTCACGTGAGTTTATATAATACAAAAGTATTTACTTTAGATCTAGTTTCAAATGGAAAAAAATCTGAATTAACAAGAATTTACCTTAATACAACAAAATTCGAATAAAATTCAATTACCTAACGAAAAATTGTTGTTAAGGAAAATCCCTTGTAAACATTAAATTTTTTATTATTTTTTAAGGATACAACTAAATTGTAAAACTATTAGTATTCTTCTTATAGGCAAAGAAAAATTTTTAAATATGCACGACAATTTAAATTAGTCAAATAGGTAGTTTTATCTAGTTTTAATATAACAGTCTAATTCATTTTAGACTAATATTAACAATTTATTAAATTTTCTATAATATACAGAGTGAGTGTTTTAGATCTAACTATATAAAATTTTACTTAAATATATTATGTTACAAAAATATGGATACGTTACAAAGGTAACTTGCAACGGCTACTATACAATTTGGGTAAAACTGCCTTCAAATAAAAAATGGCAATTTGTACAAAAAGTGTATGATTATTCCAGAGGAACCAGTTTGATGCAAATTAGAAATAAATAACAACATAACAAGTAATGACTTTCAATTACTGAGGTCTGAAAATAACTAGTCAACGAAATCTAACATCAGAAGCCCAGAAACATCAAGAGTCACTAAGACCTGCCACTAAGACCTGCTGGATCACTAAGACCTGCCACAACGGAGAATGCCTCTGTGTTCCTCCAGAACACAGAGGAAAAACCAAAAATATATAAGACCAAGCTTCACCCCATACTGGCATACGCCATTGAAACCAGACCCGAAACAAAGGTGACAAAACAGGAAGCACGCTCCACTGAGAAGAATATACGAGTCTATAAGACAAAAATGCAAAGTACAAGACGCAGTCAAGTGGAGTATGGTTAGAAAGAGACAGTGGAATAGCCATGTTAACAGGACGAAAGAGGAAAGACTAGTTGACATTTGTTAAAGATATAGACCATGAGAGGGCAGATAGCTGTATATGCTCGTCCTTCGAAGATACGTAGTAGACCAGACAAAAGGAGAAATCCCAGACTGTCCTAGAAGAAGAAGAAGTGTGTGTCATGTATGAAAATATGTAATATGGTCTCGAACATTTTGAGTGTAATTGTATTACATTCAATACAAGTAGTTAAATTTTTAATATAGATGGCCCTGTATATAATTCAAAAACATTTGGACAGATGTTAATTTCACGATGTACACTTCACTTTTTTCTGCACATACTTCCATATGAAATGAAAATAACGGGTTGAAAGTTTAATCTTAAACCCAGTAAGGGCTATATACACCACTCACAAGATTAAATAATTATAATAATAATTATCCTAATAATAATAGAGTTGCGTAGCGGGTGCGCGCTAATTGTCAATTCTCATGCAAATTTTCATCTGTAGGTCCACTCGCGCGTCACAAATAACTAATCTGCCCTCATTACTGCATACATTAGCGAATGTGCAAGAGGATTTAACCCTATCGTTTCACTCGCATAGAAAATATATTACACAAGAACGATCAGACGTATAAACCTTATTTTTTCTTGTACATGTCGTACATTTAAAAATTATAATAAATACCTAATGTGAGCTGGAGAAATCGCAGGCCATGTAGGACTTCTGTGTAGCTTTTGCATTATAATATTATGTATGAAAACAAACATGTTACAAAATGGGTTAAAAAAATACAATTGAAAATTGTTAAATATGTAGTCATTTGACTATAATGTAGGCAGCTATGAGTGTTGCCTATTATTGTATTTCCGGTATTGGATATATGGCGGTTTGATCTAGAGGTATGGCGGTTTGATCTTCATAATATGAAATAAATAAATAGTTAGTTTTTTTTTAGTTTCGGGTGTTAAGGGTCGAGAAACCTACAATAGGCGTTGTGGGGGATTAGCATCGCGGCTGAGAGCGTCGGTTGACCGACCAGAAAGCAGTCATCTAGTGTCGATGGTAAGCGCTTACACCACCGCGCCCGCGATGCACACGCATCAGCCCTAAAAACCAGTCGCGCGTGTGGGAGGGCCACCCGCGGTCCCCTCCAGAGACTTAGGTACTAAACGTTAGAGCTCCATCCAGTTATCCTCCCTTGTCGTAATTGTATTCTAACGACTCTTCTTTATTCCAGACTTACTTGGCCTCTTCTGTCCATTGCATGATAAGGCGAATATATCCGGTGACAATGTCTCACTTCCGCTTGCTTTCCAACATTGTTGACACTAAACTTTCAGCTCTTATCAATTCTCCTAGTTGTTCTTGCATCTCAAGGCTTGTCTCTCATCGAAGTAGATTATGTGTGTTTGGCATCATGGCTTTCAGTGTCAGTGTGTAAATTTGCAATGCGGTGTACATAAGCCGCAAAACATCCATGACCCGTCAATACTTGCGTGAGCCAGAAATCGAAAGTCCCAAGCTATTTCAGGTACCACGGGCGACTTTCCGGTAATAGCCGTCTGGTCCATACACCTACGTTGTCTCGTTCCAAAGGTCCTGCCACCTTGCTACCGTATACTCCTTATTTTCGGCTAGCATTTCCTTATTCCAGTGGATTTTCGCTCTTTCTTCTGCGAGCCACTACAGTCGAGGCGGTAACATGCACTTATTGTGTACGACGTAGTACAATAAGTGCATGTTACCGCGACCAGGCCCACCCTTTGTGCCTTTTCCAACATCGTTTGTACACAGTCTCGCATATTAGTTTCCTTTTCTCCGTACGTGGAAAAAAGGTTCTTTCGCTGCTTAGCTGGTTTCTTTAGCTGGTTTATCCGCAGCATATTTAACGGTCTTGGCCGTGGCTACACGCACATGCCCTCTGTTAATCTGAAGCTCCTGTCTATTTGTACACCTAAGTATTTAATCTGCGTCTGGAATCGGATTCTATGTTCCAGTACCGTAATCTACGGCTTCTTCTCCCTATAAGCATAATGGCCTCCGTTTTCATGTGTGCGAGTTCCAACTCAGCTGCTCTCAGCCATTCAACTTCTATCACCAACGCTAGTTAATCAGTTAATCTTTTACACCAGACGTCAAATATGAAAATCTCTTCCCACAGTACGATGTCAGTCTTAAAATGCTATCTAAAACTGGAAGGCGCCATGAATTGTTCTAACACATATACAAGAATTGCAGATGATGCGTCAACTTGTGTAAATGCACAGATTTGTTTCTCTTTCAATAAAGTGTGTGCCGTATCTCTAAAACTATTTACGACAATATTGGAAGAATTATTTAAAATTTGTTTCAAAACACACTAGAATATTTGGTAAAGATTCGAACATTCCGCACGTATCATTATTGTACAGAGTTTGTAAAAAGCTTGTTCCAAGCAAACTATCACTATAAAGTTTGCGGAACTGCCCAAAGCAAACTAACATTCCTAAATGGTAAAGCAAGGATTTTTTCTAGGTTTCTAGGTGTCCTAAATTTTTTTTTGTCAATCAAAAAAAGTTCCCTACAAATTGTTGACGTAGCAATGTTAGTTCAGTCGATTATGCGATTTTATGATCATATGAGTTGTAAGAGCTATTTCGTCATCATTTGGTGGATGTAAAAACCTGAAATGTTTATAGCCGTATTTTTATTACATACCTTCTCAAGGGACTAATCTCATCACCTTCCGCGCTAGTAGTTTTGTTCTTGTTTTTGAGTTATTCTAATAGACAAAAAATATTTTTCAATTAAGGTTCAAATTGGTAAGCAATAATAAGACAAAATAATAATTCGTTTGAGTAGCATCTGCTCTTCAAAAACAATGTGACATTTTGGTTCATACGTAAGCGTACGATTAAAAATATATAACAAAGAGTCCACATGACACTTTACAATAGAAGGATTTTGAATAAGATCTATAGATAATTATCATGTAAATACCCGACGATTATTCAGTTTGTAATACATAAACGTATATCGTATAAAATAAGCTGATTGTTTTCGTACTTTTAAATAAAATACATAATAGCTTTAAATCAGTATTCATAGATCAGCTACAAAAGTATTTTGTAGTGAATCACGGAACACTTACAATTTTACAAGATTTTGCCGGAACACCGTTGCAAAATAAAACATATCTTAATTTCCAAGAAATAGCCACGATCAGTATTTTGGCACAACACTTTCTTTAAGCTCACTGGAACACCGGTTAAGAATCAGCGGCCGAGAAAGGAATCAGTGCATAAATGCCCTCTTTTTATCAGCAGGCTCTTAGAGGGTGTAAGATCATTTCTATTCCCAACGTAAGTTGGGTATGTGGGTATGCTATAATGGTCCACCTGACTCCGCTAACTTTCGGAACTGCGAAATTGCTACGTCATACGAATCTGCTAAGCTAAAATTTTATCTATATATAATGTTGCGTGGAAATGTGGACACGACTTGGACACGAATAAAACTCCGTTTTACAAAAATTTGTTAGTTCCAAAAACTCAACAATTCCTACGGAATCAAAAAATAATAATAAATCACGGTAGAGCTATAAAAACGGTCTATTCGAGCTTAGCCCCAAAGGACTGGTAAGAAAAATCAAACGATCGGGTTTGTTAATTTAATAAAAGATCCTTTGCCTATTTGAACCTGTAAGGCAGCTTCAGGAAAACAAGTTTGGTCCGTTAGTAGGAATTAAATAATTAAATCATTGCTCAACACAATTAAAGATAAAATGTAATAAAGAAATGGAACTACCAATCAGTTTTAAAAGTCTATTATCAATCAACAAATTATTAGTACAATGCTTCAATTGAATTTAAGTTCGATAAATAATTGTTCAATATATCTTAAACATTTAAACATTAATTCACAGTTCAATTCTGATAAAAGATAACTAGCCATAAAACGTTTATCTACGTAGAGAATTATCAGCAATGCTGGCTACCTTATTTTAAGCAGCTCGATAAAATGACTACATGCAAAGTAAAATTATTTCTGAAGATTCCGTCATTAACTACATATCTATTGTGCAATAATCGAATCCAACATTAACTTGTGATTTCTATTCCTTAAATGAATTTAATATTTATCTTCATATATTGCTAAATTAATAATTTTTTTTCTGATTGATTGACATTATTTCTCTACTCTGGATAATGGATTAAATAATAATTAGACTTACGTGCCTCTATTAAACTGAACTGAATTGTCGCATAATTACAAGCGACTAAATTAATACATGAGCAGGATTACGTTCTTTACTTGAAGTTTAATTATTGAGAAGTCAGAATTAAATGTGAATTTGAGCGACTTCACGTAGCAAGGTGACGTGAAGTAAGTAGATTTAAAAATTGAAAACTGAAAGAGGAACTGCCAATAATCAATTTCGTCCTGGCTTAAATATTTTCGGAAGACCTGAAAAGATCCCAGCAGCCATATCTAAAAAAGAGGGTCTGCGCCCGTTATGCAAAAATACTTGACAGTGAAAATAATGAGTCTCTTTCGAACGGGTCAATTTCTCTCATGCTCTAAAGTCTATAACATTCGATAACAAGTTGATTAGCTACTAATTTATTTTGCGGTATGAATACCGACGCGAAATGTCCCGGGGATTGACGACTTTGCATACTTACTCATAGGAGATAAGAGGATTGTCTGCCATGAACCAGCAATCGACGTACGTTCTATAGGGTTGGAGAAGTAAATCCTACGAAGCTTATGGGTGGCGCCCAGCATAGTCTGTCTGTTTATTAAATTAAGCGTTTTCTATAGTGATCTATATTGTAGAATCTCACTAATTACAGGATTAATTTATTCGAACATAGATTTCTTCTAATATTTAATTTATTATCACTCTGACATTAAAGTGCTCACTTTAATTACACACGTAATTAATTACGTTTTTAATTACGTAGCCAGTTCTGTCGTTACAATAATTGTAACCGTAAAACCGGACAGCTTATCAAGTAATGAAAGAGCGAAAAAGGTCCTTAACAGCGCTTCTTAAGAAAATGACAGCTCCTCGACCAGGTTAAGTATATATCGTTTCCAAAATTTCATAGATGATGGAAATGACTGTATTACATCCTTCCGGAGTTATGTGCAATTGCGTCAAATTGAAGTATATCAAATTGTCAATTTCAATGAAATGATGGAAATTTGTAAAAAAAAAGTCAAATTTTATTCATCTGGAGGAAAAAATAAATAACAATTGTAAATCGATATGTTACAGATTTTGAGAGAAATAGAAAAAGGCAATTCTACAAGTTCCATCTAATGTAATGTACCTTTTGGAAGGGTGGTTAGGTGGAAGGATGGTTAGAATCGGCCATGTCTTACCACTATGTCAACACTGGCAATATGGTTCATGATGTTCTAGATGATATAATTACTATGTATCCCAATCGCCTACTTTTCCCTTTTCCGCCTTATCCTCACTCGCCCCTCTTATTTTCTCCTTTTTTCTCTACATGTTCTATTAATAACGGTACAATGGCAAAATACACCTTTTTAGATGCATAATACTGGTAGCATAATAGTCTTTCACAGTAAACGGTACAATGGTAAAAATACACCAATTTTTTTATACCAATTTTGTCTATTGACAGATTAATTCAAGATCACACACACACTCAATGTGTTGAGTGCTTACTATGGTTACTATAGACTATGGTTACGATGGTTACTATGGTTACTGTTGTGCTGAGTCATCGAACTTCAAGGTCATCGATCTCCAAGGTCACGCCACGTTATATACGGTTCAGGCGTCGTCAGGATGCTTGAGTCATTGAAGTGTGCGTCAGTCTGGTCCAGCAGGAGTCACCTACTCATTTCTATTAATAACTTCTGAACAAAACAAAATAGCAAAATTAGTCCCTCGCCTTGGTTTTAGAACTCGATGAGCACTATCTTTTGGCATCAGACTGCGACATAATGGGGAACTGGCGATTCATAGGTTGGCGAAATCGTGCGTGGATAAATTGAAAAATTTGAGGGAGTCTGGTGTGAGAAGCCAAACTACCTACTAACCCAGACTAGACTCACCAGACTAGACCACACCAAAGTGCCTATTAGAATCTTTTCAAAAGCGATTCAAGAGCGACCGTAGACC
This sequence comes from Adranes taylori, assembly GCA_009867245.2. Taxonomy (NCBI): domain Eukaryota; kingdom Metazoa; phylum Arthropoda; class Insecta; order Coleoptera; family Staphylinidae; genus Adranes; species Adranes taylori. Next base: position 12,801 of record WYDF02260913.1, read on the forward strand.
GCGTAAGCAAATATGGGAACCGGGCAATTCTTGAGTTCACAAATTCATGCTTAAGCGAATTCAAAAGTTTATGGCACTCTGGTGTATGAATTATGCCAGACTGGTCCTCTTAGAATTTGCCCAAAGAGTGACTTAAGAGTGGGCGCAGACCTCAGCAATGCGGACAGTGGAGCTGACCGCTAGGGAAATATGGGGACCGGGGGATTAATGGATAGACGATTTGTTGGATAAGAAATTTGTAGGGTACACTAATTATTATATAAATAAATGAACAAAATATATATGGCAGTGTTGAGTTTAATTATAGAAAATTAATGAAATAAAAACAATAAATTGATGTTCTAAAAACTTTAAACTTGTAACTTAATATTTCATAATAGAATGATAATATATGATAATGCTTGGTTATAGTTTTAAGCACTTCTAGTTAGAGTGTACTATAACCAAACTAATGATGCTTATTAATAGAAGTTTAGCTTCGTTTTATGTCTCATTTTGCGGAATGGCATAAAAATGCATGTCTCTAATTATATCTTGTTAGAATCTTTATTACATAGAAAATGACAAAGCTCATCTAGTTTTATGCAAGGAAAAAAATTTTAACTGATATATTTTTATATATTTAGGAGACACATCAATTTGATTATAGTACAAGAGTTAGTTAATGGAATTAAAAATTATAAAAAAAAGACGTTGAGGGAAAATAGAGAGAAAATATGAGAATGAGACAAATAATAATAATGATAAAAAAATGAGAAGAGCTTTAAGGTTCAGTAGTCGCGTTATATGTTTATGATTATTATTTTCATTTTAGTAATTTATTAACAAAAATACGAGTCGAACGGACGCGTAAGTGTTCATAAACATGGCCTTAATGACGACGCATTTTATTTATAATTTATACGAATTTTATTTTAATGTGTGAAATTTTATTACAATGTTTTATAATCATGGATTAATAAGGCTTTTAATGCACGATGCCACACCATGCTTATTACTAATATATGAGATAGCTATAAGGAGATCGGGTAAATTTATATTTCAAGTTGTCTGAATGAAGCGTTATTTTGTAATAATCCATGATATAATCAAACGCAGAAGGTATTTTTTGTATAATACAGTGTTCAGTAGTAATTATATTTCACTCACCGCGAACGAAATCTTCTTCGAGTTTTAACACTAGGAGCACTGCATATCTATTTTTCTGGCATCGCTTCGAGTATGTAACGTTTAGGTTATGTTACAAAATCGTCTACGTTAAACGTTCTCCATTCATTTATGCAATATAAATTGTTTTCATATTACGTCCCGTGGATTTACCGCATACCGGGTAATCACAACCTCCGCATGCTTCTGACGTTCTGTCCCGTCACTTGCATTTCCCAATGTTTTCTATTGCACCAGCATCGATGGCGTCATCTTTACTAGTCTTTGCAAGTTCTTCAATCAAATTGAGATGATACAACCTCCTGGATATTTGTAATCATCTGCATTGCTTGTATAGTATCCATGCATTTATTCCGCTCAGATGAAGAATGTTGTACGAAACATGAATTGGCCAATACCTGCTTGCACTCGGGGTAGAGTAGTTTCGTGCCATCTGATCAACAACATGAACTCCATACTTTGTTTGGTTATGATATCCCACGGTTTGCGGTTTCTTTTTTGCATTGGAGACATTTAACTTTACAGACGAATGTACTCAAGACAGTCACGTTATTTGGTGGTTTACAACGATACACTGTGTTACAACGATACACTTTTGACAACTCACGTCGATTAGCGCGAATTGTTTCAACGAATGTGGATCGCCTTTTCGGCAAGCCTTCAGGCCAGATTCAGGGTCCTCACAAAATTATCGGTCGTTACAGTGCATTTTCTAACCAGCATCAACTTCATCACAATGCTTTCGCCAAGTTGCTAATGGTTGGGGTGTTCACATATTCCATGGTATGGAAAGGCATTAGTTATATATTTCGCATGAACATTAACACAAACCCAAAACTTTATTCCAAATTTATCCGGGTTATTTGGTATATATTGGTTCATTTTTGGTTCCTGTACGTAGTATATATAGCAGTTCTCAAAAAACTTATTACACAGTTCTGACATCAAAGCAAATTTGTTAGTATCAAGTCTAGTTAACGCGTACTCTTCAGATCAATTGAAGGTATTTTATAATTTCGAGAAATCAAGAGATTAGCGGAGAGATTACAGTGACCAAGAGTCTCACGGGCGTACAACAAGCCAATGAACGCCTGCCTCCAGTTCCTCCAACTAAAGATTCCAATTTACTTCTTCACATCGAAATGTTTCAGCATTTGTACATTTTTGTATGTGTTTCAGTATTATGGTGTTTATAAGCAATTACCAGGCTGACAGTTTTGTGTTATCAACTTTACACTTAGTATATGACATCGGTACTGATATTTCCGAGAACACATTTAACTGACATGTACGATCAATCGTTGTTTGATGAGCCAAAATTTTACTCCAAACTATACCACTGGACAATATTTAAAGTTCTTGGTGATTGTCAACTGGTTTAGGGATTTGATTTCTGGCAGGAGCTTCACTCCTGATTCTGGCTCCTCTATTTCTGCAAGTGGAACAAACTGCAGATGATACTGGCACAGGCGACACAAAACCGTATTTATGTTTCTAGCAGTTAAAGCAGACTTGTCGTCAGCGCCGGAATCTCTTTCGTAATTATATGTTATTTCTGGTTCACCGTCTATCATTGTCCTGCAATTCCATTTTCAATTCATCTCCACTATTGTCTTCTTCAATTTTAGATAAGTATGCCAACATCCCTCAAGAAAAGTTCTTGATCTGATATATTTGTACCTAAATAATAAAATAAAATGAAGTAATGTAAACAGCTATAACGACGAAATCTAAACTGTGACCGATTTCCTATCCTTCTACCTAACTACGCACTTTACGAAATATATTTCGAAAACCGGGTGTTGGGTTAAGAAAATCTTATACGAAATATATTAAAAATTAATGATTTAGATTTTTTGTTTATGTACTTAATTACAAAACAATACATTACCTTTGACTATGGAACTAACTACAATATTACTATGGAATAGTTAAGCAAACGATTCAGCTAACTATCCAATTTAATTAATTTAAAATACTATACTTTTACTAGGAATTCATTAGCAAGGTAAACTCAACGATTCCAAATGATTTAAACAATTAAAACATTTAATTTAACTTAATGTATCGGCAAGACAATCCGAAACATGTTATTAAGTAAACCGCGTTTAAAAAATGACATGATAACGACAATGCCTCTAGTATAATAACGAAAGCAATCTTTAGCACTAACATCTTACTGCTAGCGAAAATGATCTCATCCTAATATGGAGCACCTAAATTATTTACATTTAGCAAGGTATGGAGAGGCATTAGTTATATATTTTGAATCGATGTCAACACAAACCTAAAGTTTATAACAAATTTAACCAGCTTATTTGGCATACAATGGATAAATCTACAGCCAATTTATTTAAACAATTAAAACATTTAATTTAATTTAATATTACATTTTACAATTTCTACGGCAAGGCAAATTGAAAACTGTTTTAAAAATTATTAATTAAACCACGTTTCAAAAAATGACATAGTAACGCCATTGATTCTAGTATAATAATGAATGTAAAATCACGCGAGCGATTTCTTTCATAAGGACTAGCAGTTTTCTGCAGCGTAAATGATCTCATTTCAATATGGAGCACCTAGATTTTTCACCCTTTCCAAGGTATGGAGAGGCATTAATTATATATTTCGAATCAACGTGTACACAAATACAAAACTTTATACCATATTTAACCGCCTTATTTGGCATATATTGGATAAATCTACAGCCAATTTATTTAAACAATTAAAACATTTAATTTAATTTAATATTACATTTTACAATTTCTACGGCAAGGCAAAACGAGAACTGTTTTAAAAATTATTAACTAAACTGTGTTTCAAATATTACATAGTAACGCCAATGATTCTAGTATAGTAATGAATGTAAAATCGCGATAGCGATTTCTTTCATAAGTACTAGTATTTTTATGCACCGGAAATGATCTCATTCAAATATAGAGCAGCTAAATAATTTTTTACGCTTTCCAAGCTATGGAGAGGCATTAGTTATATATTTGTAATCAACGTGAACACAAATCCAAAACTTTATAGCTAATCTAACCGGCTTATTTGGCATACATTGGATAAATCTACATCTAATTTATTTAAACAATTAAAACATTTAATTTAATTTAATATTACATTTTACAATTTCTGCGGCAAGGCAAACCGAGAACTGTTTTAAATCTTATTCATTATACCACGTCTCAAAAAATGACACAGTAACACGAATGATTCTAGTATAATAATGAATGTAAATTCGCGTGAACGATTTTTTTCATAAGAACTAGCGTTTTTCGGCAGCGGAAATGATCTCATTCCAATATGGAGCACCTAACTTTCTTACATTTTCCAAGTTATGGAGAGGCATTAGTTATATGTTTCGAATTGATATCAACACAAATCCAAAACATTATACCAAACTTAATTTAATTGGAATTGAGTTAGTTTTAACCGAATAAAGAAATCCAATCAAACCACGCTCAATTCAAACGGAATCAGGGACTTATTAGAACCCTTGTTTGAATAAAGCCAAAGTATCAACCTTACTAAAGCAAATACTGCTGATTAATTAAATAAATATTTTTCAAATAAAACGCATCAAGATAATTTATTGCACATACTAGATTAATTAAAGGGGCTGATGACTTTATGCGACTAATTGAACATACTTGTAATAATTTATTTACATCTCAACAAAAATAACAAACATCCACTCAATGAAGTAGTGCATTGTCAAAGGCTAGATAATATACATCTATCAAGAATATAGCGATAATAATCTACTTACGAAGTTTCAATAAAATTCATATTTAGTGAGTTTATGATAACTGACAATTTATTTCATTTTAATTATAATTGTTTAATCAAAATAAAATGAAAAGAAACTTAAGGCGGATTTCGCTTTTGTATTGTCGGTTGACGGTGCTGTACCCTCACGGGCGAAAACTTTGAAAATAAAATATATTGTGTCTCAATCCTGTTTTTTTTTTAAATCCATTACTCAAATTGTTTCATCAATTATCTCTGTCTGATACATGGGCGCGAAAACTTATTCACGCAAGAAACTACTTCTTCTTTCTTTATGCTACCAATTTCTGCTTCGTTGCAGAAAATTTCCGAGGGGATCAGAATATTAAGCATAGGATACGGAAAGAAAATATTGCTATAAAATAGATGTGCTCGATAAGCTGAAGCAACAACATTGTAAATTCTGTTTAATGGAAAATATTCAAAACAATTATTGAACGTAGTCGATTGTAGCCGAGTGTGGGAGCATTTATTGACAAATTTATAAAATCTGAAAACTCTGGGCATATATTTGTAGAATAGCTATGGTGTGAAAAGAACATGTAGAAGCCAACATGTTCCGCTTTATGCAGTTTTACATTCATAAATTTTCATTCTTTAAGCTTGCAAACTTATTTTTGTCTCTTCAATATAAGCAATCTTGTTTTTTGTCTGTAATTATGCTTTGCACTATCTGACGCTAATCAAGAAAAGAATGTATAAATAGAATTTACGTACATTCTGCTCATTAGATAAGAATGTACCTAAATATCTCCGAGATCAAAAATATTTAAATAAATTTGTACTGTACTTGTTCACCTCTATTTTTTTTTCTTATGTAAAATAGTTTAAGGTATAAACGAAAAAGAAATATAATTTTATATGTATTCATACATATACTGGATTTAACGTATATATGTATATTCAGTGCATTCGCAGTCGTATGTTATTGTTTATATACTGCAATATATTTTTAATTTTTGACAGACTAATTAAGCCTAGAAATAAGCGTTATTAATTAGTTTTTGATTTGCAGTATATATAATAATCCTGGAGCAGTATAAGTAAAACAATAAAGAATTAGAAAAATGGTTTGTGCTTTGTGACCCGCGAATAATTTGTGCTTCACCCATATGTGAAACTTATACAGAACATTTATGACAGTTATGAACACCAACCCTTTTGTCTTTCTAATTCTGTTAAAGAGCTATTGGATTCTTGCACGTCCAGTAATTTTCTTTGATAGAGTGGAATAGATTAGTTGGGTGTCTTCTGCTAAATGTTGCTCTTAGAATAGTTCTTCTAGGTTTAACTGCAAAGTTAACGCTTTAAATCTGAGAGACTGGAATATACCCTGACTGGACTCAACAACAAAATATAAAATTTAGTAATTTTTAATTGCTTAAAATATTTAGTGGCTAATGTGGAGTCTGTCATGGATAACAATTTAAGGTATTTGATACTGGATATATATATATATATATATATATATATATATATATATATATATATATATATATATTT
>WYDF02260924.1:0-19263 GCA_009867245.2 Adranes taylori
GGTTATGTTGCATTCTTCTTCTTCTTCCAATTTATTGGAACTTAACTTACATTATTTTATTTATAAATGATGTGTTAGAAGTGTTACATTTTTCTAATAATTTTCTTTTTTCTTTTATGCTTTCACCACCCCCCCTGGTTTCCTGCAGCGCCCCCCAGGGGGCGGTAGCGCCCACTTTGGGAATCACTGAATTAGACCTTTGAATATGCATATCGCTCGTGATTACTTACTTAATAATACTATTGCTTGCCGCGCGTCAAATTAAAGCAATTATTTATGCTAGTTTGTTCCATATCTTATTATAAACGCAGTTTGATGAAATATATTTATTACACATATGAAATTTAATAATCTTTGGACATCATAAGTATGTCACTTTTTCGATATCAAATATATTAACTAGTGCAGTTTTCAATTATATTATACCAGAGAATTTCTTTATTGAAGTAGTCAGAGGATTTCTTTATTAAAGGGATCTTAATGTATTCAATTTAAACGTAAATATATTAACTATCAATATAGACAGATGCTTTTTGGAATTACCTCAACTTCCAGATATCGCCTGTTAGTGTAAATGAATCAATAAACAACAATTATAACATAGTGATTTATAGGACGATCTAGGAACTAGAATCCTGACATTTATAATGAAACTGTTTAACTAGTTTACTTTATACAGCACAAAGCAAAAGTTGACCTATTTAGTTTTGACCACAATGTCACCTCGTAACACACCTTTTAAATTGAAATAGTTCAAAGTAGTTTCATAGGTTACATTTGTAGGAAATGGATTTGAATTTAATATATTGCTCTTCTTAATCACGTTTCTATTGGGAAACATTGATATAGTAAGACTGACTATTCTTTCAAAACGAATAGAGTTTTCCATTCGATGGAACTGTAGTAGTGCAATATCAAACTGTAAGAGGTCAGGAATAGTGCACTAGTTCTTTACCAAATGGAACACGATTAGTGTCAAAGTATCGAAAAATGTCGATCATAACCTTGCATGAAATAGTTTTTATTATGGTTATAAGTACTTTTAATGATTATAATGCCGGCATACTTCCTGAAGAAAATAATGTGATATACATTTAAATGAGTACTACTGTTGATGATGGATGATGCCATGTTTCTACACTGACAGGGAACTGAATTCTAACCACGGCGTAATAAAGTTACACTCAGTGTAAGCAGATCTGTACTAAACGACTAAGTGAAATTCTTTGACCTAACCTAGTGTATGTGGAACCTATCGAATAAAACAACGTACCTATTTTAGTTCGCACTAGTTCCGTCGACGCTATAAAACAAGGCAGTGCGGATTTAAGGGAAAGAGTTAATAAAGCATCAAGCACCATTTCAAAATTTAGATAATTGTTAAAAATTAAATAGAAATATTTGGGTGCAGCATAAATGTAATCAATGTTGCTTTTAAGTTATAAGCAACCGTTTAAAGTTTAAATGGAATCAGGATTAATACATATATACAAATATACAGGGTATTATTATCATTTTTTTTAGTGTTAATTGTGTTTAATTGTGATACTTATACTGTCAAAATGGGGTACTTTAATGTGATATTATGTTCTCCCCTAAGTTTTATTTTTCCAACTTTCATTAACGATTTAATTTCAAATAGGTTAATTATTAAAAAACTTTAATAGGATAAACCGATTAGTGTCCTATAAAGTCCTTCACGTCCTTTACATTCAATTTTATTTTGAATGTAAATTTTGTTTTTGTTTTGTTTCCGCATCTGTAATCAAATTTTGGCATACACTATTTTCACATTGCTGAATAAGAAATGAAACACTGTAATTTAAATCTTGAGAGTGCTTTATTTACAAAAAATTCACAGCTCTATAATAGAAATAAACAAAATGATTCTTTTTACAACAATTTTTGTACAGCTTTATGCAAGACAATTATTATTCTTTTAAATTCTATTCAGTTAATAATACGATGATTAAGAAATGTTATAATAAATAAAGAAATAAATGTTTTATAAAAAAACTATATTGCTTTATTTTGTTTTAATTTATTGTGACCGGTTTCATTTAAGCATAAGCATCATCAGGCTACTTCAGTTTACATAAAATTATAGCATATGGGAATTTGGAATTTAATTGTCAGATATGTTGGAGTGTAAGCGTTGAGGGTTGCGTCATGAAAGAATATGTTAGGGTTACTTGATGTGTATATGTGTTTACTTTTGCGTGGGTGACTCTGAAGTGTATTGTGGTACAGATTACGTTTGAGAAGTATTGAATGAGTTATATGTTTTGTTTTTAGTATATTGAAAACCCTAAAGGAACATAAATAACTGAGTATTGGATCACTTATACAGTTGTATTTGGGTGAATTTTATATTTTTTTACATCGAAGGAATAGGATTTCGGAGAAACGAAAACACTAAGTGGTCTAACATTATTGATTTTTTCAAGTGGAAGTCCCGGTTTGAATTGCAAGAAATCTGGCAACCCTAATAACTACGAAGTCCGGAGACGAAGGAACAGTCAAATTTGTGGAGAAAAAGCGGCAAAGGCCCACTAAAGAAGGCAAAGACAACCCGATCGGCTGGTAAGATGATGGCAACTTTGTTTTTGGGATGCGAAAAGCATTATTCTCATTGATTACTTGGAAAAGAGTAAAACCATAACTGATGGTTACTACGCAGCATTAATGGACATTTTGGACGCCAAATTGAAGAAAAACGCCCTGGTTTGCGTCGTAAAAAAGTTCTCTTCCATCATGACAACCGCAACCGCTAATAGAGCAGCCGGCGTGCAGGCAACATTGGACAAATTAGGCAACGAATTGATCTATCAGCCACCGTATTCACCAGATCTAGCCGCTTGCGACTTCTTTTTGTTTCCAAACCTAAAAAATGGCTCGGAGGACATCATTTTGCAACAAATAATGAAGCGATGACCGAAACTTCTAACTATTTTCAAGAGATCGAACAAAATTACTTTTCGGAAGGGATAAAGAAGTTGGAAAGTCAGCTTGAAAAGTGTATTGCCTTAAAAGGAGATTATGTTGTAAAATAAATGATAAACTACACAAAAATCGTGTGTTTTTTTACTGAAACTAGATTTCCGCTAAACCACCCTCGTAAGTGGCGTTCCAATCGCTGAAAGTGATTCTGTAAACTCCGTTTTTGTCGTTGGTGTTTTTGTTTTTGTATTGCAAATTAAGACAGTTATTTTATTGTTTGTGTGATATCCACATTTTATATGGTAATTCTGAGTAGTCTGTCAATCCTTTTGTTCTCTAAACCTTGGTATGTGATTGGGTGTTGTTTTTCTGTCGTACTATCTAAGTTGCTTCTTGTTACGTTTGGATTTTTTTATTTTAATTATAATTTTGTTTATTATGTCTCGTGAGTATTAGTTGTTTATGGCAATGTTTGCTATTATGTCTTTTTCTTCTTTTCTTTGTCGTTTAGTTTAGTGGTAAGTTGTTACGTCTAACTATGTAGGCGTTGAAGGCGGCTTGTTTGTGCTCTGGTGGGTTATGTGAGGTTATTGGTATATTCAAGTTCTTGTGTGAATTTAAGATTGGGATGTATGTTATTTATGTCTAGAGAATTTGTTAAGGTCCTCCTTTTCAGATGTATATTATGTTGTGCATGAAATCTTTCCACAGTATTAGGAATAGGTATTGAATTTTGTCTTCGATGTTGTAGATGTTTCTTCATAAATTTGAAACTGGGGAACCCATTGGGTTCCGTTCCGTCTTCCATTCTGTACATGTTATTGTTGAAGATATAAAAGGTTTGTTCTGTGCATAGTTTAATTAATTTTTTTATGTTTTCAATATCTTTTGTGCCTGTTAGCTCATTTTTTACGATTGGTTCGGTTAGGTTTAGTGTGTATTCTATAGCGATGTTGGTATAAAGGTATGTGACATCGAATGAAAACATGATGTTATTTCCTGGGTGATTTATGTTTTGTAGGTGTCCTGCTAGTTCTATAGAGTTGTTCATTGTGTGTTTGGGTTTATAAGTTTGTTGAATAGTGTTTGTGCTATGTTTATTGGTGTATAGTATAATGCGCTTATTTTGGTCTCATAGGAATGTTTTTTGTGCAATTTGGGTATTCCGTATATTTTTGGACGTTCCCCAAAAATATAGTTTTTTAATAAAATATTTATTTAGGAACCATATTATGGATCAATGAAAGTTAATAAAATATAGAAATATTATAATCTGTGGCACAAAATGTTAATAAAATCTAATCTGTTTTTAGACCTTTATACATGAAATACGTATTTAAATTCAGGAAAATTATCATTTTTAGTTACCAAAAATAAATTAAATGTCTTTTCTAACAATTAGTCATATCAGAAATTTCTGTTGATGTATGCTTACTTGTTTAACATAGATACTATGACCGACACAGTTGAAATATGTTTTAAGTTATTACCTCCACAATATTTTGGCTCAAATACTTTCTTCCAAACAACAGGATATGAGCTGTGTTAATATATCAATTGATTAAAAAAATAATTCTGCATACTACAAACACAAATATAGTCAATTATAATCATACATACAAATTTCAAGTCTTAATAATTAAGTCAATATTTCAGCTGAAACTAAGTTCTGAATATTTTTAAAATCAAGGAACGTTTTCTAACATTTTTTAATATCTTAAGCGCGAGAGAATATTAAATCACTTAAAGATAAAAACGAAGTCAATAAATAATTCATTACAACCAAATAAATATATTTTTTAAATAAAAAGTTTCTTTGTCAAATTTTTTCATAGATATCCAAGTTAAACGTTTCATTAAAGAAAATATAAGTTAACCTGCGGTTACAATACCACTAATTCAAGTGGCAGAAATTACAAAAGCAAGGAAAGCTATGGCAAGTGGCAAAACACCGGGTTTAGATAATATTCCTGACATAATAACCAAATTATTCGCAGCGGAAAGACCGGAAATATTGATGGAGGCACTGAATTAAATTAGGCTGGCAACAAAATGACCACCAAGTTGGAAGCAAGGGAAGCTTCTACTAATCAAGAAAAACACTGGAAACGAAGCTGATCCGACATCGTACAGACCACTATGCCTCCTCAGTACAGTGGGAAACTATATCAGCGCGTGATACTAAACAGACTCGAAATACACATCAACGAACAAAAATTGCTCAGCGAACGTCAATTTGGTTTCCGCAGGGGCAAGAGTACCATTGATGCTCTCAAGCTGGTAGACAAGCTAGCGAGAAAAACAACGACTGGAACAAAGTGTACTAGAAATATGTGTGTTCTAGTCACACTCGACATCAAAAATGCCTTTAATAGCGCCTGCAGTCACTGGAAACATTGAACTTGCCGAGATATCTGCAAAAAGTAATAACAGGATATCTAAGCGACCGTTCAATAATGTATGAAATAGACGAAGGCACGGTTGAGATGCCAATAAGCAGTGGAGTACCACAGGGTTCGGTACTATGTACAACACTCTGGAATGTAATATACAATGGACTATTAGAACTAAACATGCCGATGGGAGTCACAGTAGACGCGTACGCTGATGACACTGCATTCAATAATTATCGCCAAGGTAGGTGAAGAAATTAATATAAACTCAAAAGCTACGCTAACAAGTATCAAGAGATGGCTGTAAGGTAACAGGCTGGAATTGGTTGTACAAAAGACCAAGGTAATTCCACTGATAGGCAGACGAGCTACAGTACAGATATCAATTATGACAGGGCAAAAACAACTGAAGTACGTCACTAATACTAAGTACGTTGGTGTCACGATCGACAGTAGACTTAGCCTCTCCCAACAGATAAAAGAAGTTACGGACAGGGCGGTTATAGTAGCGGCGCAAGTTAGGCGGCTCATGCCGAGGACAGCAGGCCCGAAAGAACCGACACAGAAACTAGTGTATAGCGTATATCGATTATGATGTATGCAGCTCTCATATGGATAAGAGGAGCAACCAAAAGAAGAAATGTCACAACGTTGCTTGAAAGACCGGCTAGAATTGGAATGCTGGCTCTAACATCAGCATACATGACGGTGTCAACAATATCACTGCAAACAATGGCGGGTATCCTGCCGATGGACCACGCATACGAAAAATGTAGACAGACGGATGAATCCCACAACAGAAAAGAATTAAGCGCAAAAGCAGTGGCCGAGTGGCAACAAAGGTGGGACTCATAATGCATCTTCAAAAGGCTGTTGGTAACACAAAATAATCCCAACCATAAAGATATGGATTGAACGTCCCTATGGTGAATTAAATTATTACACGACGCAAATGATAACTGGACACGGATGCTACAGAAAGTACTTGCATGGCATCCGAAAAAAAGAGAGGCCACGTGCGTGACATGTGGAAATGGAGAAGAAGACGGTGAGACACTTTGCTATACTGCATGATATGATCGAGGCAACGAAAAAAATGGAAAGAGTAGTATGGAAGATAGATGGCCCCGAAAAGTAATAGAATAGAGAGGTAATGAAAGAAAAGGAATGATAAAAGTAGATAAAAAGATAGGATGTTCTCATCAAGTTTCCGGTAAGTGGCACTAGAAGCAGTACGCTTAATGAAAACTAAACATAGACCGGTTATCGAACTGAGGAAAAATTGTGCTATACGTAAGCGACTACAGCATCACTCCACTCCCCCCAAAGAAATGCATATGCGGTACCAGGGGCTTGATAGAGTCGAGGAGGAAATGGTTTAGGGGCCATAACCCGGCCTATGGTTGAGGTGAGACCCACAGTCCTTCATGCACTTGATGCACGTACACCAGCATGAGGTCTGCCTAAACGCAATCCTAAAACTCGATATAAAAAAATTAAACCTGCGGTGCTGATGGAAATAAGCTAGGATATATATTGTAGATAAAAGAATTGTTATATAATTATGTGAAATGATTAACTTATCTAGCGAATACCAAAAACTTTAATAAATAGTTTATAAATTTTTCAAATTAATTTGTTAAGATGTCTCTTACATCAATAGAAAAATATTATCATAATCTAGAGATTTAATTGTTGGGTGCCACATGCGATTATTCGACAGTGAGCCAAGCAGCGTACCAATAAAACTCCTGACTGTAGAAAGGACATGATCTTAAATGCACAGAATATTGCCGAGGCAGAAACTCCCGAGTCTAAAAGAAATGCCTAAAAGAAGTCGGGCAAAATACAAATTGAGACAGGCTCAACATGAGACTTTATGCGAGTGCTTACTGGCCACTGTAGTATATACTATACAAAGGCTGCTAGGACTGCTGTGAAGTTAAATTCCTCACACGAACTTCCTCACGCAAAAAAAGATCATGTCCAAGATATTCTAACCCATCTTGTTGAATTAGAATTTCTAGAAACCGTAACCTCAAACTAAACGTTAGCTGGCCAGTAAATATGATTACTAAAATTTGCGAGAAAATGTGATCTCCAATTTTTCAAAGGTATTCTCATCTTAGTGGATCAGTTTGACTAATATAATCTATTATTAGGTCTTGTTACGTGCACCAACTGTTGTTATCTCATTAAAATTTATAAGCTTGAAACAAAATATTCAAATTGATTCTTATAATTTCGTACCACATGGTTCATTAAAAAACTTTTCATTTAGTAATGAAAACATCATATTAGTAATACATTTAAATTATATACATTTTTATTTACATGCATTGAACGATTTACGAATTTTATACGTGAAAAACACATATTGTTTTAAGTAGCTTATTTATTTACAACACTTAAAAGATACGGTTTAGTTTTTAAAATAGAAATGCTCATATATGCTCAACAAAAATACATCAATAAAAGAAAATGGTAAAACTCTGCCTGGTGAAATAAAAAATGTTTATACCGTTGCTTAATAATCACATAGAATGGAACCGCACATTTAGGGTAAAATTGTTTGAAAATTGAAAGACCGGCTTCGCACCCTATGGCATTTAATATTTGCCATCTGACAGTAAGTTTCCTGGACGATGCCTTCTTAACTAGCACAATGGTAAATGAGTATATCTTTAGATATTCTTTTTAGAACGTGATCCATAATAAAGAATTAAAGATAAATTTACGCACCGGAGTCATTAATTTATTTATTTTCCGCGACTAGTTTCGAAGCTATGGCTTTACGGCTGCGTATACAAACGGCAGGGACTCAATCAGCGTAGATTGATCAACTAAGCTAACTGGGAATTCCTCGTTCATGGGAAGCACGTTCAGAAGCCCAATCAGTAATAGTGGCCGATTGTTTGGATAACAAGAATTATTTGAACAACAAAGTATTTAAATTACCCAAAAAATATACAATTTGACGTGCAAGTTAGAGTATTTCTACAAATTACATATTTACAAAATAATCGTGTATCTTACATTAAAACTGACGGTCAAGGTGCAAAAACCAGGCACATCCATAAATTTTACAGAAAACTCAATAATGTTTTGTTGCAAAGAGGCCCTTCAGATTCTTCATTGAGAATGGTAAGATGTGAAAAATCTTTTTTTCATATATATAATAGCTTATTGCAGAAAAAGTAATGCTAACGTTTTCTATTGTTCCCGACCTTTGTTGTGGATGATTAAATAGAGTATCCTGAGAATTAGGTCAATTGGAGAGTTTATGTGAACAATATATGAATACGTTCAAACGTATTCGAACATATATTTCCAATATATGTCATTTTCGTTGGTAACTATTATTGGTAAGTACCATTATTTTGCAATTTCACAGTATTAGAAACATCTAAATATTTCATGCTATATATTACAAAATAGGCTTTTATTTATATTTAATGAGAAAAATAACAGGTTTCTATTTTCTTTCATGTAAATCCTTTAAAATTATCATTTTATGTCGAAAATTTGCAATCTCAGCTTTGTTTGTATTCAAAAAATATGATAGATATTATTATTATGATGACAGGTTTAGTTTGAGGTTGGAACATTTTAAAGTGTGGTATCTCAAGTAGAAGTACTTCAATAATTTGGCTCTTACTAAATAAATAAGTAATATAAAATAAGTAAATATATTTAAGATTTATACGATTAAGAAATATTAAATAAAAGTGTGCAAACTATTATCAAATTTATTAGTAATCAATGAGTTAAGGAATTTATGTAATATAACGATATCAGTATAGTTAAGTAAAAAGTACTAGTTTTAAAATTGGGCAAATATAAAACAATTAGATATTAAAAATGATTACGCTAGGTGTTTTGAATACATACGAAATATAAAATAATTTTATTAATTTTACTTAAAAAATAGGATAGAACATTTTATTGACGAATTAGATTTCCTACAGTTGAGAACAACTTGTAAGTATAGTACATAGTAGGAATAAATGGAGTTTTACAAAACAATTTTATTTATTTAAAAATATCCTAATATAATAAGTGGCCAAAGTATATTATAATATGTATGGCTTATAATAGACATATACATAACATAGTATACTATAAAATTTCAAATCAAGAAATGTTATTAATTAGTTATTTATACATTATTTCTTTGATACAATCGTACATCGTTGGTAAATTGTAAATATTGTCATATATGGTAAGGTTTAACAAAAGTTGAAATGGTTTTAGTTTTATTTATTACACTAGGAACGATATTTAGCTATTCAGATGTCATACATTTAGATATAATTTATGTTTTGCAAATTTGTGGATGATATTTTGACATACTGATTGAAAATAAATTTTTCAATGAGTATGTCATGAACTAATCGACGATATTATAAAAAAATGCTACAAAATCTATTGATGAAAATCCATGGAATTGTTTTCAGTATTCCATGAGAAAAGTTATCAAATGACTTATAATTCCATCAGAAATCCTCGAAAATTTCTGATATTGATATTGGTTAGCTGCCAAAACTGAATATAAACTTGACAAGAATGAAAGTAGTTCCTGATATTTACAAAATTAATTTTTTAGAATATAGATTTTATGCTTTATTTATATAGAAACATGTAAGTACTATATATTTTTTATTATTAATACTATATTTTTGTACAATTTCAAATTGATTTGTGAGAATCAAATTGTATTGTGTGTCATTTACCTTACCTTATATCAGCACTTGAATCTCATCTATTATATAGTGCTATGTAGATTACGTCCTTTAAAATGTATTGAATTGCTGTACAATTAGTACATCCTCTTATTTAAGTAAATATGAGATTATTAATATAAATTGATTTTATAATATATTTCACATAATATTGTAAAGACTGTTATTAAACGTAAACAATTTTGCTGATTATAGAACAAATTTCTGGTGACTAGTTTATATATAAAAAAAATATGTTTACTTGCTGATGGAACGTAAAAAGCAGCATTCACACTGACCGATTTTTATTCGAATTGTTTTCGATACTACTTTTCGACAAGATATTTACTCCAATGTTACATAGTTGTTAACAACTCATTGATTTAATTAGTAGTTCAAATGAGTATTTTCAAGTTATTGACGTTAAATGAATTGTTTCTATTTGAACTTATTTAATTAAACTTTATTACAATTCTATATATGAAATTATTTCCATATGATGGGAATCAAATTAATTATTACTGAAAGACGAAGAAGATTTATTTCATTATCTGACGAAGTACATTAAGTAATGTTAATGTCTTCTAATAACTAAAATAATAACACCTAATCGTAAGATTTTATTGGCTAAATTTTCACTAATAATCTAATATTTACTTATATAAGAGGATATCCTAATTGCACAGCAGTTCTGTACATTCTAAAGTATTCCTTGTTTGTTCTTGAAAATTTATTTGTAATCAGTTTGTCAAAATAGCATCTACAAATTTTCAAAATATAAATTGTATCTAAATGTATCACATGTAAATAGCTAAATGACGCTTAATGTGTATTAAATAAAACTAACATCTTTTGTTAAAACGTACCATATATGACAATATTTACAATTTAACAACGATGTACGATAGTGCCGAAACACGTATTCAAAGAAATTATGTATAAATAACTATTTAATAACATGTCTGGACTTGACGTTTAAAATGTTCCAATCTAAACCTATAATAATAATAATGTTTTGTCATCTGTCATATGTTTTGAATACAACAAATCTGAGATTGCAAATTTCCAACTTAAAATGATAATTTTAAAGGATTTATATAAAAGAAAATCCAAATATCTTATTTTTCTCATAAAATATGGCTTATTTTGTAATATATAGCTTACCAATAATATTTATGCCGGTATATTGAAATTAAACAATTTTCGTTGATATAATTTATGTTTATATACAAATAAACATATTTAGGCTATGTTATGAAGCCGACGGC
Organism: Adranes taylori; assembly: GCA_009867245.2. NCBI lineage: Eukaryota > Metazoa > Arthropoda > Insecta > Coleoptera > Staphylinidae > Adranes > Adranes taylori. Next base: position 11,323 of record WYDF02260924.1, read on the forward strand.
ACCGATAAATATCAAATGAAAATATATTAAATAAATATGGATAAATTTCGCTGACATTACACGCTATCAGTTCAACGAAATTTATCAACAACTGTAAACATTACTTTTACTAGGGTTCTTTCTATTAAAAACTTGTCAATAATCTGAATCTTGTCTTTGGACTACAATCTTTACTTATTTCCGTTTTTGTGAAAATAATAAACACTTGTTCTATAATAAACGTGTTTTTGTGAGTTGTAAGAAACAATTTCAAGACAATTATATCTGTATCGCAATTTTAATATGACAGCTAATAACAAACAAGAGAGATAAATGAATATGATAAATACTAATTATGTGAGAAATTCATAACAGTGCACTAAATTTATTAACTCAATTTATAGATATTCAAAATGTAGTAACCTTGAAGTTTTAGAGCCCTGAAGATGGTGGCAAGTAGCAATCGAAACGTAGCCGATTTATAGTAATAAATACTCCAATTGATTAGATTTGGATTTGGATAAATACTCCATTTGGTTTTATTTAATCAGTCATGTTAGTGTTTTTTTATTGGACATATTGGTTTCCTGGCATATACAGTTTGAGTAATAATATGTCACTCTGTATAAAAGCAAATTATAACGCTAAGACTACTGAAGTTGGTTCTCATTTTTGCGAATATAATTTCACAACAAAACAAGAAAAGGGTTTGGGCTGTGTAAAACATGAAGTTTATAAATATGGATGTACCCGTTTATAACACCAAGATTTACAAACTTTTAATATTATTGCGAGTACCCAATTTGACTTAGAGCTAAGATAAATAAACATCGCACTACTTAAACCATTTGCAAACCTTTGGTAATATTTTCAACATGTTCTTTAGCTTTAAGGCGTAATGCAGCTATCGATGTACTCCTAATATCAGGCGGACTATGGCTTAAAGAAGATGCCTGACTTTGAGGAGTCATAGGTCTGTTCGACTGCTGCGTATGTGCTTGAGGCGGTGATGGCGTTCCCAAACCGGTAACACCGATGAGATGTGCTGCTGACGGTGGACCACTACCTCCGGGTGGTCCTCGATGCGTAAGAATCGGATGATGATGTTGATGATGATCTGTTGCGACTGGTGACGTCAGGTAACTTGGATAACCAGTTTGCGGATGGCTAAGAAAACCGGGGAGGGCTGATAATAGCGGCGGTGATAGCCATGGATCTAACGGTAGAGCTAGACTAGTACCTGCTGCACGTGTAAGCGATGATACTGTATGATAATCGCTTAATCCTAATCGAGCAGCTTCCATTTTTTCTTGGCGTCGCCATTTCGCACGTCGATTCTGGAACCACACCTACAACAACAAAAAATTATTCATAATAATATTGGAACCAACTTTCATCACTTGTAATAAGGATTAATCTGTTTTACTTATACATTATCGAAACTTAATTCTAAGCGTCTTATAAATTTAGCACCTTATAACTGATCATTTTCTGTTAGTAAAAAAGTGTGGGTTCAAACTACCGACTTCTTTTTATTACACAGGCGCTCTTACCTGACTTCATAACTTTGAAACGCATTTTGCAATTTTAAAGCATTTAGATTTAGGTAAATTACTTTAGCTTTATGTAGTACATACTATAACCTATAACTTTCCGTATATGAAAGCTAGGGTAACATACCCGGATACAAATTACTATAATGCCCTAATGAATGTAAATAAAATCTACTGTAAAATTATTATAAAATCTGTTGCATGTACCGCGTATAATCTCGATCTAATGAACGTAATTAAAGATGTTTCAATTAATTTGCAGTGAAGAACGCTTTAGGGAAATGCAATTTAAGTTGGCGTTGTCTTCTTCTAATTTCTCCTTTTCGTCCTTTCTGTTTGCTATCTCTGTTGTGCACACATAGCCATACATTCATCTATTAATTAATACCGTTGCTTGTTTGCATTTCTGGTTTTATTCTGTTCCATTCATTTTTACATTTCCTTTATATTATAAATTTAAGGATATATGTGGGAGCATATTTCTTTCTTGTCTGGATCAGAGTTTCTCACTTTTTTTTTGCGTCATGCCTACCTGGCGCGAAAATATATAATGGTATATTTTCATGCCCCCTCGCCTCCCACCCCCCTTTCCCAATCTACGATCGTAGATACATCGCGGATGAAGGTGAAACACGGGGGAGGCGATATAAGCTGAGATGTCCCTGTGCATGTCGAATTAATGACTTAATGAAGAACTGATGTAATGAGATTTTTAAGTGGGATTTACGTCGCTAAATGGATTTTCTTTTGAAAAATGCAAACGCATTGTTGAAATCAGGAACAAAGTAAACAACAGAATAAGACAAATAAAAAGCAAGCACTGGGAGAGATTCAGTAAAGATATGAAGTATAACATATATAGATGTTGAAAGCATAAAAGGGAAAAGTTAATAAAACCGTACCTCGCTCGGATAAAATTCCATTGAAAGAATGGACAGACCATTTGCGAGTGAGTCCATCACTCTATTCAAATTTCGACCAACTGGATGTATCTAAAACAGTCTCAAAGCTAAAACAACCTACAACAATGCACATTACAAGTACTAAGCCAGGCAGGGTACTAAAGGAAATAAGGAAGCTAAAAAAGGGGAAACCCCCAAATCCAGATAATGTAACTAACAAGCTATTAAAGCTGTTACAGGCTAATTAATCCAACATCAATTTATTTAATTGAAACAAATCAATTTTGTAATACCTTATTACCATAATATAAATATAAATTGGGAAATAAAATTTAATCAGTTTAAAATAAAATCTGAAGTGCCGCGAATACATCAAATAAATGCCGCAAGCATATAATATAATAGACAAACGTGCCAATATTACGAGTGGGAAATAGACAAAGCTCTCGACATCCTTTGGCATAAATATGTGTGTGTATCTATTACATAGATGAAAATGTTTCCGTATTTGGCTTTTGTGCAAGCTTTTATTATTATTATTTTTAACTGAAAAGTTTTAACGATTATTTCACCCATTCTATTTTCAATAAGCAGTTATGCTTCTCACACTTTTGTGTTTTCAACCAATCTCATTGCATGTTAGTTCTACGAGTTTTAGCAGAAGGCGTTTAAATGCGATGCTCGCACTACCTAAGATTTTGGTCGCACCACCACCGTTGATGCGTACCCCCACTTATGCTCTGTGTTTTCAACCAAAGTCCCAAAGTCCCAGACAGAATAACAGACGACGTCCATAAAATGACCTATGAATTTACTATGAGTACTAACATAGGCTAACACCAGCGATTAACAAAGGCATTCAGTATAGCAGCCGAAGAAGTAAATATGCAAATCTCAATAAGCAAGCCTAAGACCATGACGATAGCAAGAGAACCCCGTAGATGCACAATTCTAATTGTTTGTCGTCAATTCGAATTATCATTGAACAAGTTGTAGAATTGAATTATCTGGGAACTACTATTTCGGCATACGGGGATTTAAGGAACATTGTGAAACGAGGCATCCAAGATCGCCGGGGTGCTAAGATACACCATTTGGGGCAACAACTTCAGAAACATAAACAAGAATATCTGAGACATATGTGAGGCCTGTGAGGACATACGCGGGAAAGTAAGTGCGAAGACGACAGAAACAAAAAGAGCTTACCATACAAATGAAATGAAAATCCTAAGGACAATACGCTTGCTAGACCATCACAGAAGTGAAGATATTCGAGATAGAGGACATAGTGGGCTCGGTGCGAGCGAGAAGGCGAGGATTGAATGAACATACGTGTCCAGGATAAACAACTACATGTTAGTAATGGGAAGCCATTGTCGAGACGGCCACCAGAACGCGATCCTAAACGGTGGTAAATGTTTTGGACATCTTCACCCTAAGGCGCAGCAACGAATGAATAAAACAAGCAAAGGACTTTCGAGAAGAAGAAGAAGAGAAAAAGAAGGAATTACACTGTACTTGGATACTAATTAATTCAGCATATTGGGCCCAATTCTGAAAGGAATTTATCAACAATAAAATGGATATAATGAGAATGTTTCGTCTCACTTGAGTTGTCAATTTCGTCTACCTGTTAGAACTCTGTAATTGTTACACATGTAATAATAATAGAAAATTTAAAAATAGGTTAAGAGGGCCAGGCGTGATGCAACTCGATTAATATAATTATTTGAGTTTTTGAAAAATTTACCCCACTCGGAAATCGAATCCGAGTCTCCCGATTTCCGGTCAGGTGTTTTGATCACTTAACAAGCGGGGCATGGATTTCAAAAAATAAATAATTTCTTATGTGTTAAAATCTCTTATGATTAATCTACGATATGTACTTATGAACAAGTATTGCAGTTTTCAACATTACCGTCAACGCACCAATCATGCGTCTCCAGGTAGATTTCAAAGACACAAATGATTAAATGAATTCGAATCATTCTATTAATATACCGGGTGCCCGCACAAATAAGATCGAAACAAGACTAGTTGGGCCACCTGTCTGAAGTGACATGATTTATGCATTGCCGGTAATGTTGGAAACTGCAATACTTGTTCATAAGTACATATCATAGATTAATCATTCGAGATTATAACACATATGAAATTATTTGTTGTTTGTAATCCATGCCTCGCAAGTTTTGTGGTCAAAACTTCTGACCGGAAATCGGGAGATTCTGGTTCGATTCCTGAGTGGCGTAAATTTTTCAAATACAGAAATGATTATATTAATTTCAATCATTATAAATAAAAATTAGTTTATTGTTATTAATTTAATGCTAAACTATTATACTGTTCTAGAAATAATATTTGTAGTAATGCAATTTCATTTATAAACTATTTTAACCACACCAAAATGTAAAATAATCTGAAAAACTTAAAAAATTTAATTATGCCTCTCTCTGGATTTAAAATGAATTTATAATAATTACGGCATAGAATTCAGGTTCTCTTCTAAATAATAATTTGTTATGGCCACGTACATAGTTAGTTAAATGTTGATTTAAATATAAAACGAACGGAAATTTCATTTAAAATCTAACCGATGCGTCGCGTCGCTTAGCGTCGCATCATCATCGTCATCATTCGACGACATTTTCCCCGACAACCGAATAATTCAAAAATAATGAAAACCTCATTATGTAAATAGCAAAAACACGTATTCATCTCGCGTGCGGAAAGCAGCGAACTTTCCCAAACATTCGCTATACAAGTTCCTAAGGGTAGTTACCACTTATTTTCATATAATATTAAATTTACCTTCATTTTGCTATTTAATCATTTTCCAACTTTCTCTCGTTCTTGGTTCAGTACCAACTCGTTGCCGCGCTTCTTCTATCAAGCCTTCTAGCATCTCTTTCTATTTATGTATTTATCCAGAACGGGAAGAAACAACGTTAGAAGAGTTTGTGTGTGGAGAAATATAGCGAGTTAAGCGCATGTCCATCCGAATGGAAAGGGGTGTTTTTACTGTCTGAAAGATGTTGGATGTACTCTTACTGTTTTCCCACTATTCGTTTAGGATCTTTTGTATAAGCTCACCTTATCACAAGTAAATGCTAACGATGGTAGTTTGATTTCTATTTTCTGTGTTTAAGAATTTAGATTTTACTGCATAGTGAAATGTAAATCTGGTTAACATCATAAAGCAATTTAGAACTTTTGTAGAAATCTGAGGTGAAGAAATTGCTATTGGCAATGATACCAGATGCCCTGACTTAGGTTTGAGAAGATGGATATGGATAATTGATGTAGGACGGAAAATGGATATTCGACGCTCTACTATGTTATACAACATATTCAACAATTGTTTAAAAGAAGATATATTTCTAAATTCACTCAAAATGGTAAAAGAATACACAAAACAATACGAAAATTACCATCTACAAAGCCTGAGGTTACCAATCAGGGTTGGATTTAGATGAGAAAAAGCCACAGACAATTTCACGTACTAAGACTTTCAGCTTCTTTGCCATCTTCACGAGTGATGCTGTATAATCATCTTTTACCGGGGGGTCGGCAGCAATGGTACGTCTCCTGGCGCTGTCGGCGGTAGTGACGAGCCATGTGAAGTCCACGGAGATTCTGCTTGGCTTGGCAGTGGGCTTGACAGTGTAGTTGGTGTGGATAGTTCTGTATTTACTAGAGCGCTATTCGATGGGCATCTCGGGAGTTCTGTGTCGGTCATCTCGGTCAAGCTAATTGATTGACGTCCCTCCTCTTCTTTCGTCGTCCTTCTCATTTTCTTATTGAAGACGAAGATATACGAAAGGGATTTGAAATATGGATGTGCGAGAGCAGAGTTAAAGATTAGATAGTTGATGAGGGATACGGAAGATTCAGCCGAAGGTTTGAAATGTGATTTCTGTGTATACCTGATGGAAAGCGGCATGGATTTTCTATGGCTTTTACATGGAAAGCGACAAAACGTCGTACTTTCCATCAGTAAAATAGGAAAATCCAATTAGATGAAGGCAATGCTCTCCAAGATCATTGGACTCATTAGAATCATTCGTTGAAACAAGACAGCATCAAATTTTGGTCTAGACGAGGTTAAAATACGCAAGATTCAACAAACCTATTAAGAGTTGTTTGTTAAAAATCGGAAAATCCTCGAAGTTGTTTTCGGGGGCATAAAAAGAGGTGCCCCCGAAACTAAGTAGCCATAAAGGAAAATAAAATGTGTCTCTCTCCCAATATGTACACAATTTTTTGCTTACGTTCTGCGTACGTGCGGGCAAACAAAACTGATGGAGGCTCTATACAATATGCTGATAACAAATTTAAAAAGAGTTCAAGTCCGTTCCTACGACCGGGTCGGTTAAGATTTACGCAGCGAGATCTACGCATTCTCCTTAATCGTAAACCAACTTGTTATAAAACATTGCGCTGACGACACGCTGCCTTTTGCGGGCTCGATCATAAATAGTGTGGTCGTTTGACAATTATCATTTGAAAATCCAAGATGGCGGATGACATTGCATTTCCGACATGCTATTTTGAGGAGTAACCCCAATTTTATTTCAAAGGAATCTAGATTTGGCGCGAAATTTGATTTTTTTAAATTTTGATTGGATCTGGTCTGGGCGGCTCATTGTTCGTATATCATCGCAGCGTTAATAAAAATAATTAGATTTTTCCAGGGTCGATATATAAATTGACGAAATATATATATATATATATCAAGAAAATTTTATTTGTAAAAAAATTTTAATGACGAAATTTGCTAGTAATCATCGTCAAAATTCAATATGGCGTTTAAAATTTGTACCCACTGTTCTGTGCACTCTTCGATGACTGAAAATTTATGCCTGGTGTTCTATCACTGTGCCTGGCCCAAATGACCTGTTTAATTTGAAGTTAAAGGTGAGTACACACTGGAATCTAATTAAATCCTAATTTGCAATAAAACCAGATGTATTCATCAGATAATTTATGAATACTGTTATCCGATTATAGTCAAAAAAAGATCTATTTACAGTAAATAGGCAATTAAACAATAATCTTTAACTTAAGGGAGACATTTTTCTGTTTAATATGATGATATTGCCCTATGTCATGAATCAGTTCACAAAGTAATTACTGTTACAGCAGTTGGTTCGTGCATTAAGTCGTTAGTTACTCCATTGCATTTTGAGGTTTAAATCTAGTAAACCTATAGGTAAATCCGACGCTATCACCAGTAAAACTTACTAAAACTGTTAAAGAAACAAAGTTCATTTATAGTGTTGTCATTTATAACCTTGAAGAAATGTAGAGAATTAAATAGATAAAGAAGACATAAACATTACTACATAAATAAGTAACTTCAAAACACAAAGTCATTTAAAAACAAAATATCTGTATAAAATGCATTATAAAATATTTCATATAGGAAAGTTTTAATAAAATTTACAACATTTTTATTTAATTTGATTAAACACAATTCATTGTTAATAAATTTAATAATATATTTACAT
>WYDF02260935.1:0-19263 GCA_009867245.2 Adranes taylori
AGATATATATGTAGATCTTATATTATAATTAAAACAAAACGATATGTGTGATTATCGAAAATAAATAATGACCTATCGTCTTTTTGTATTTCCAGTGGTGGCGCTTGTGCCAGCGCCGCTTGATTTAAGGGATCAAACATTTTCCTCTGCTGCGACGAAGTGTAGCCAGCTCCACGAACTGCTGTCATAGGTCGTGTAACACCCATTACACCGTTTCCATCGCCATTATTTAGGGGGAAAAAATGGCCGCCAGCACCCGTTGGTGGTCTGAAAAAAGTTCCTGATGCAGATCCAGGTGGATAAAAACCTTGACGTTGTAAAGCTGAACCTTGACGTTGATACTGGAATAAATTTTATTAAAACAGAAAACCTTCAGTAAACAACCAAATGATGTAACCAAACTTTTCAAATCTTACAGTTGGCGGTTAGTCTCTAGTACTTTAGATGAAAACTTACTCCTGTAGCAGTTCCAAACCGCATAGCAGAGCCAGGTTTAGCACTACCAAGTCTCCTACGTGGATCAGCGCTCATTAGGATCCGATTAAAGGATTCATCTTCTCTCACATTAGATAAATCGTAAAGTTGATGGGATTTTTTGAACAATTCCTGCATTTCGACAGTCTCGTCGTCCGGTTGAAACGCATGGCGAGGCATTTTTAATTTTATTATTAATAATAGTAAACGAAGATTTTTAATGATTTATACATTAAGCATTTGTTGTGAACGACTTAATTGAAAATGAATGTCAACAAATAGACTGCGCATGAAAAATAATTGATTTATTTTTCATTTCACAATAGTTATAAAATGTATAACGCTGATTTGAGTGTTATATTGGCTTAATTATTTTTTCAATCTAATTATTTAAACGTTGAATTGCAGATTTCGTAGCCATATACGATTTGATCCATCTGTGGTCATCACACAGCAAATGAAGGTTTCTAATTGTTCATTTCGAATTCGCTTTTATATTTCTATAAATATTAAATCTACAGTTTTCTTCAGTAATTTGTCCTGTGTACCGATTTGTCTATGGATATAATACAAGTATTACATACAAAATGTTACGCTACCTATGTACTATATACTATCCTGTTTGTCGCCAATTAACTAATTAACTCTTAAAATATCATTACATGTGACATTATTTGGTAGTTTGTTTGAATTTATTGAGTTGATAGACAACTTTTGATTCTTACTCGCCTGCCATCTAGCCACAAAAATATTTAGTATCATTCTGAAGAAGAAGAAGAACATATTTCACTAGGTCCAAAATTTCACTGGCCCAATATTTCACGAGGTCCTTTGATTACATACGTAAATGGAAATAGAGAACGGAAATGGGGAAAAGACAACTAGAATACGATGGTGCTCAGATTTATAATACCATTCCTACAAAAATTAAAAATATGGACAGCATGGAGAAAGTGAAGGCATCAGCTAAGGAGTATTTTTTAGGCATTCAAAATAAAAACATAAATTAGATATTGCAACATTATAGTATTTATATATATAGCACTTAAGAACATTACAATAGTCCGTTTTAGAAGTAGGATAGGACAGGATGCATTAATCCTTATGTTTGATTAGGATTAAATAGTTTAGTTAGATACTTCGGAACCATGCAATAATGTATACATATTGTATAAAAAAACATTAATTGCTTGTAGAAGTTAATAAAAAAAAAAGGAATAGCCTACGTACGCCACAGTAGCGACATCTGTTCGTTTCAGACGTCATAGTACATGAGCCATTATACTTGTGTTTACCTGGATACGTTTGGAGGTTATCTGCAGATAGATTTAATTATTAATTTATTAGTTGGGACTCTATTTTGTGCTATTATACGTAAAGATACAAAATGGCAGCTCCAACCACATACTAAATAAAATAAAAATTTAATCAACGGATAATAATGGCAATGCCAATAAAATGTGTAATTAATGTGATGTAATTGTAATTAATCTTATGTAATGTAATTAATCATATTTGTGTTCATTTTCGTAAACTCTTGATTTTAGTTTTTTATGTGAAAACGTGTTTCGTTAAATGTATTTGTTTTTATACAATATTTTTTGTTATCCGGAATGAGTTTGCAGTTAACGGTTTCGCAAGCGCCGGGCTGTAGATTTCATTTCGATATCAGATAATAATGGTTAAAAGACCTAGTGCCAAGACCAAAAAAATGTTTGAAGGAGAAGATGAATTTATTAGTTGCTACCTCCCTCTGAGAGTCGAGTTATTAACTAAATAAATATCACTGTTTCTTCTTACGTTTCCTGATTCCTCTTCTGGGCGTTGTGGGAAATTCGAGAGTTCTTTATTACAACACCCAGATATGCTGGAAAACCATTGACACCATTATTAGAGGCCTTTGCACGTCCCCTGGAGTACACTAGATGTATAGACACAGGTAACAAACTTCCTTGTTATATTTTTGATTTTTTTCTCAGATTAAGAAAATAAATATTTTTAGAATTGAGAATTCTCTGGATTATCCCCACGACATAAAATACGTGTTTGAGGAACTTAAAATTAACAAGTTGCTGTATCATTTGGAATTTTATACTAACGACTCGGTCATTCTAAACCCTTTGTCAGTGGCTTATGGCATCTTCAATGCAGATTTCAATATTAATATAAAGGGCTCGCTTTCGGCTCCTGTCTTGATCTTCTATGCTGAAGCTTATGCGATCATCGGGACCATTAAATGTATTCTAGCCCATGAAATTGTTTTATCGGTTATTTTTTCGGATTCCTTGATTGTTCTTCAATGTAAAGAAAACAATGCTATTGATAGCAAGCCGTACAAAATTATTCTAGAAATTAGAGAGTTAATTGTTAAGGCGAAAGATAACGGTTTTTTATCAAACTCTGTTGGATTCATGGCCATAAAGGTATCTATGGTAACGAGAGGGCCGATTATCCGGCGAAATAAATCTTGCCGCGAGGGACCCACTAAACAACTTTTAGTTCATCCATCCATTTTTTAAAATAAATTTAAGGACACTGTATGGCAAAAATGGCAAGGCTCCTGGGAAAGTCCAATCCAAAAGAGTAGACGATTTTTCAATTTGTGCCCTTCCTTAGAGTAAAAACCTTGGTTTGAAAAATTTGAAATTACCCAAAAAGGTACGGTGTCCAGTATCTGCAGACTTAGAATGGGTCATGCCCTGTATCCCGAACATAAATATCGGTTAAATTTGTCAAATTCCCCTAACTGTGATTGTGGGGCGAGGGGGACTTTGGAACATATTTTCTTTGAATGTCCTTTGTTTGCTACAGAAATTAAACATTTAGAGTCATTTCTTCATAAAAGAAAATTACCTGCTCCTTTTTGTATTAATTAAATATTGGTCCTTGCAAGGGCCAGGATATGCGATTATTTATTATATTTAAAAAAAATAATATAAATTATAAAAATCAATTTAGGGTAAAACAAATTATTCTAAAATTTATAAAAAGATTGTAAAATTAAAAAATCGTAGCTCTTTCTGCTGTAAGGTAAATTCTCAGTATAAGCAGGGTATTAAAAATTTGTGAAGGAAGGCAGGAAGGAAGGAAGTAAAAAATAAAAATAAATTTAAAAAAATTCTTTTTTTTTTTGGCGATACAAATTTCTACGTCGCAGATGATCTTGCGTTTTCCCTTGTGTTCTATCATTTTAAATAAGAACTAACAATTGAGGCCTCTTTTCGGGTTCGCGAATGGTCTGCTGAGACCCCAGATCGAGAAGATCGTACCTGTGTACCTGTGGTGAGAACTAACATCTACCTATGTTAATTGGCGCCTGTATATCCTTATAGTGTGTCTTATCCTCATCATTATTATCCTCACTCGAGTAAAAAGTTATGTACACATAAGTAAAGGAATACTCAATTCATAAATTCCTATCAGTTGGGTCGGTTATAGGCCACGAACGCCGACGGTAAACAAATGTAAGAAGAAGAAGAAGAATTAAAGGCGTTTATGCGCTTTAAGACGTATATTCGAGAGTTTTTTTTATGCCGCTGTCAGCGCAGAGTTTTTGTGTTTGGTTTTTGCAGTTGACTATTAAATTATATTTTCCTTTTGGTCCAAGTTAAAGAAAACGTGCTATTAATTATTTAATAAGAGTACATTATTCCTATTGGTGCTCATTTCTTTTACATTGTGTTTATGGTCTCTTTAAGAGATTGATTTCAGAATCCTACTGATAAGCGCTCACGATGGCGGATCCCCATGATGGGGATCGGCCAGTATTGAGATTGTTTATTGATGGGACGGCAGATAATGTAAATCCAGATTAATCATCTCCAGTTGATGCCCTTCAGCAATTCCTAAATGAGGTAGTTAGGGCCATGTAGCAAGGAGGTAGTTAGGGCCATAGGGGCTCCTTCTTAGGTGACGGATTATGGCTCACGTAGGAGAGATCCATACCCGTCCTTTTTGATGGCTATCCGTCGTTATATGGGCAATCTGACAGAGGGCCGTATGAGGTACACATTTCCTATACTGAAACAAGAAAACGTATTCACAGCGAGTTGATGGGGAAAATGTTGGCGGTAGCAGGTATCATATGTATTAAATCAATTGGGAATCAGGGTAGATTCACTGCTACGGTGAGCTTTTTAATTTCTTAAACGCTAATAATTTCATTAAATCTAATATTGCATCTAAGTATAACTTATTTTGCAAGATCCCTATACATCTAACGTCATGCAAAATTTTAGTGAGAGATGTCCACCCGGAATTGACCCCTGAAGAGATCCACAATAACATCGAATTTATTAATTATAATATTGATATTAAGGTTCTGCATGTCCGAAGGATTTTAAAAATTAATGTTGAGGTCAGAGTAGAATTTCAGTATAATAAGAATAAGAGGGTTTATCCAACTTTTGTACATAAACCTCCGGTTTCACAATGCTCTAGTTGTTTGAGTTACGGTCATTTACGAACGAATTGTAAAAGTTCTCCGAGATATGCGGGATGTGGGAATGAAGATGATCTGGACAAAATTTCAGCTCACATTAGTACCTATTCTGTTCGTATCTGTGTCTACTCTGGTGGAGATTACTTTGCCACAGAGGATAATATACGATTCTCAGAAAGATCCTGCCCCGAGTACTTGAGGCACAGGAATATCAAGGAATATATGGCTGGCCATAATGCTTCCTTCTGGGAAGCTTCTATAATTTTTCCGAGAATCAATGACCAAACAAAATTAAATAAGAATAGTAGGGAGATTCCGGGGAATTCTGCGGCTAACTCATTTCCAACACTATCCAAGTCGACTCCTCCCCTACATCCTAAGAAAAGCAAAGCTCTATATAGCGCAATTACCAACCCGTCCATTTCCCCTCTTCATCCAGGCTTATCACTTACGTTTGAGGAGGAGATCATTTTGGATACTCCTCCTAGAAGGAACCCAAAGAGACCAACTCCTGCTCCACAACTACACCCCCTGTAGAACCTACCTACATCAGGCCCAGGGATCTTCCGCCTCCCGGGTACAAGTCACCATCCTTTCAGATTACACAAAAGCTACAACATCTATTGGGGAGGATTTGATGATGAACTATTCTTGGAATTTGTGGAAAAATTAAATAGTATTCCTATGTCCAATAATATTAAAGAGCATCTGATTTTGAACATTACTTTTTTTACTGTCAAACAATTCACATCTATTGTTTAATCGGGTTGATGATTCATTTTCCGTAAAATAGTCAATTTAAGGATTTTATACTTACCATTTTACAAAAATTAGGGATACCAATATCTCTGATGTTTGGAAATCATTCAATAGATTTAAACGCTCCTTTTCGTCCTCTAATTCGGCATCACTCCCTCTTGCTGGTTATGAGGCTTTTTTAGATCGAGTAGCTCCGCCATTTGTCGCGCCAGCCTGCACATAGTTAATAATGTCATCACGTTATATAATTATGTATTATTAAATTCATTTTCTATTGATGAAATGAACTCAGTGTTACAGAATGTCTCGGACTCCTCCCCGGGTAGGGACCTCATTCGGTATTCTACAATTTCTAATCTTCCCATTAATTTAAGCAGTGGCTGCTTAATTTCTTTAATCTTATTCCGTGGGCCTGGTATGAAGTCAATCTTTGCCCAATCTTTAAGCAAAACTCGGATCCATCATCACCGAATAGTTATAGGCCCATTGCTTTATTTTCTTCAATTCGAAAAATTTTCGAACAGCTTATTAAGAATATGTTAAAGTGGTGGATTGAGGGACATGATCCTATTTGAGTATCAATGTGGTTTTAGAAAAGGGAAAAAGTCAGCTGACTGCATGGTTATGCTGTATTGTTTAGCCAAGTCGGCAATTCTTGGGAAGGGTATTTAGCTGGTTTGTTCCTCGACGTCGAACAGGCATATGATAATGTAAATCCGGATATTCTATATGATTCCTTGATGTCAATTAGGATCCCCAAACGTTTCATATCTGTCATTTATAGGTTGGTACGTGCTAAGGAAATTTTTATTAGAGGTCATAACAACTCTAGGTTATCTTGGCTTGGTCTTCCTCAAGGTTCTGTTTATCTCCTCTCCTTTTCAATATCTATTCTTGTAAATTACAAGAATATCTGAGGAATAATACTGGTATGATCCAAGATGCCGATGATATTATTATACATCGGGGTGGGAATAGTTTCGATGAAGTTGTTCTAGATTTACAAGTCTCTTTTAATCAGGTAAAAGAAGGTTTAACAGCTCTGGGCTGTCTCTGTTAACAGCCAAGTGTTCATTGTTGTTCTTCTCCTCAAGAAAAATCATCCAAAATTTAAACATCTTTGATGAGGGAATCGAAATCCCTAATGTGGTCAAACACAAGTATTTCGGAGTATGGTTTGATTCCAAGTTAAAATGTCATTATCAGATAGATTACGTCTGCGCTTCAACGTTAAAAGAATTCCGGTAAAAAGTCCCTCTCTACGGTTTGGTGGGGAGTTGACCCTAAGATATTACTCACCTTCTATAGAAGTTTTGTTAAACCGGTAATTGAATATGGGGCTCTGATTTACTTTGACTCTGCAAACAACCTCCGCCTAAAAATTCAGAGAATTCAATATAATTGCATCAGAATCTCCTTGGGCCTTATGCAATCTTCTCCGGTGTCGCCTATGCTAGTGGAAAGTGGGAAACTTCCCATTACTCTAAGAGTGGAACAATTAACTCAAAGATATATTTTAAGCGCATATTCGGTCCATCCTAAAATTATTGAACATATTAGAAATCTATATTCATATGTTGGCCATTCTCCTAAATATTTTAATAATCCACTTCTATCCTACTTACGTCGTTCCCCGAAGTCCTGAATTTCTTTAATTTCCTAAATACTGGAGTGTCTCCATTCTGCTTCAATTCGTCTTTCCATTCTCAAATGGCTGGGCAACAAATCACGAAAATTATGGTAAATGCTGATGAACTCCCTCAAGTTGTTGCGAATAAGTTTCAGGAGCTTATTATTAATAAATTCTAGCTGCACACAGAGTTTTATACTGATGGCTCGGTTCATCAGTCCCCTACTTCGGTTTCATTTGGAGTTTACTCCCCTACTCACGACATTAACTTATGCGGTCATTTTCCTCCTCATGTTTCAATCTTTTATGCGGAGGCATTTGCTATTAAGTCTGCAATTCACCTAATAATCCAACATAAAATTCCGCAGTCAGTTATTTTTTCCGACTCACGGAGTGTTTTAGAGTGTTTAAAGGTAAACAAAATCGACAGCTCAGCTCATAGGATTATTTTAGAAATTAGAGAGTCTCTTTATTCAGCCCATAAGGATTATATTATAATTGGCCTGTGTTGGATTCCTGCACATAAGGGTATCTTAGGCAATGAACGAACAAATTACTTAGTAAAAAGAGGCCATGAGTATTATATTCAAAATTTGCTGGTTCATCCTTTTAGAACACAATAAGGGATAACATCCTGGAAAAATGGCAGGGGTCGTGGAACTCTTCCTTGGAGACGGGAAGGAGGTTCCATGACATCTGTCCGAAAATAAGCAAAAATCCTTGGTTCATGAAACATTATATTAATGATAAAGGTACGGTTTCTATATTATGTACACTCAAGTTGGGGCATGCCCTGTATCTATGAACATAAATTCAGAATAAAGATAGCGCCTTATTGCGAGTGCGGCAGCATTGGCTCGTTGGAGCACTTGTTCTTTGGCTAAACGCGATTTAAAGTTAAAAGTAGATGTTTTGAAGCCGACTTACACAGAGAAAAAGTTCCTTCCTCTTTTTCTATAAATCAGATATTAATCAATCCTAACCAAAGCATCTGTCGCTCCATTATGAAGTTCCTTAGGAAATGCAAAATGAACTGTGATTTTGAAATCAGTCTTACATTTTTCCTTTGTTATCTCTCTATCTATTTAAACCTATTACTAACACTTGAGGCCTCTTTCCGGTTTGTGTAAGGGTTCGCCGAAGCCCCGCATCGAGAAGATTGTTCTCCTGTGTATCCTTGGTTAGCACTAACTATCTCTGTTATCTAACCTCTCGATCATATTAGGGATTCTGATCCTCCTTTCATGTAAAAAAAGTATTATAAAGAAAAAGCACGTGTATAGTGATTGAGCCGTCAATGGAGAAGTTCTTTATGTTTCTATCGCTCGAAATTTTGGATTAGTTTTGGTTGATCGCGTCGGTGATTGGTCCTAGAGACGGAAATAGGCCGACGTTATAAATAAGAAAGAATTATTAATAAACCCTTGCCAACGCCATAGCGATGTGGATAAGTTGCATGACTTACACTGCAATCGATCTCCAGCGTAAACAATGGTTGCGTTGTTGATCGAATGTAGGCAACACACGAAACGAGGTCGTTAATTTTTGTGTAGAATATTTTTCACATCTATCTCTGTTAACGATTCTTGATTCTCCATCTCTGACGAACATTCCAAGTTAGATAACTGCGAATGTATCATCGAAGAATTCGTGTACCCCGGGGGCGATAAATCCTTGGAACGAACATACCCCGACGGTGATTCTCTATATCTAGGGATGATATTGTGTCTATTGTTTCTTCCTGATTTCTTTGGGGGTCTATCTTCAAACTGCTCGTCTTCCGATATATCATCTATGTATATTTGTTCCTTAGAAGGGATAAATTTGAAATTACCATAATTCTTCTTGGAAACATGCTGAGCATATGATAATTTATTGGCTTTCGGAAATGTATTTGGAATATTATAATCTATGACTTGTGACTTTTCTAAAGAAGGGAAGGATCTAGATGCCAGGTCCGGAATTATTTTATGAATATGTTCATTGTTGGATGGATAGCTTTTATACGTAATAGGATATGATTTAACCGCATCAAAGTATGAAATATTGTAATTGGCCATTAATTGTTTAATATTTACTTGCCTTTTGTATTCCGGGCAGACACGATCAGAGGATCTGGTTCCAGGTTCCAAAGAGTCGTGATTATCGCAGAAAATGCAGGCCTCAGGACCTGCATTTTCAGCACATAAGAAAGTGCTGGATGCTCTTTGCTTCCACATTTAGGGCACCTTTTTATGCCTCTACAATTTTTTTCTGTGTCCATAGCGAACACAACCTCTACACTGGACAACTGGTTGGACAAAGATTTCTGTAGCAGAACCATAGGAATATAATTTTACTCTTGAGGGAATTTTTGTTCCATCAAAGGTTATTACTATAGGTGCAGTAAGAATAAATTTTACTTCACCTTCGACTATTTCTCTTCTGGTAAGGCGCTTAACACCTACTATTTTAGCTTCCTCTCGATCGAAGGATTCCATGTTATTGAATATCTCTTGTATCGATATCGACTGTGGAATGTCCCGTACTACCGCTCTGCTAGTGACTAAATGGGTCAGAGTAAATGATTTACAGTTGTATTTCTTATCGAAATTAGATTTAAGGAAGATATTAGCTGAATCAGCTTTTTTAAACTCAATAGCTGTTTTAAATTTACCGTTCCTAGAGGTGGATTTAATATCTTTGATGTCCTCTTTTTCCAACAATAATTTGCCCAGCATCATTGGGTGTTGAAAATTTACATCTGATTCCTCGCCCTGTACATAAATGACGAAAGGAGAGGAACTCTTCTTAGGATAAAGAATGCGTTGACCTCTGATTTCGTTTGTGTTTTCATCTTCCTTGAATATATAAGATCTAGTTGAACTTTCAACTCGATTATTGATTTTAAACAATTTCGATGGGGGGTCCGTCCATAGGTGAGATTGGACACTGAGGCGTTAAATCTTCGCTCCTACTTATATTAGTAGGAGAAAGGTTATCAGAATGATTTTGATCTGTATTAAGTGGTCTTTTTAATTTAGGGGGGGGCACTGCCCCCGCGCCCCCCGTTGCCTTACTCATTAATTTTATTACATTATGTGAAAACGTACATAAAATTAGCCAAAATAATTGTATTTAATGATAATCAAACCTAAATTTGCTTTTGCTTATCATTAACAAGTTGTTATTTAATTTATTTCTTTATTTGATTCCCACGTGTTAAATTCATATTTAATGCGCTTTGAGAAAAAACCGCACAAATCCACAAAAACACACAACTGTTTTTGCGCACGTCTGATCACGATCAATATTATTCATCGATCCTAGGTATAAGTTAGTTTTCAAATCACAAGTGTCAGAATTGTCAACTATTCTATCCCATAGATATCGTCAATCATCAGTTTTTGAAGGATAGATGACTTACTATAAAATATAACGCTATTGGCCGATGGCAAGCTAATGCGCAATAATATTGGCGTATATCCAGTGGCGTGACATGTCTATCAGATATAATCTTAGTATTAAAATAAATAAGTCTTTTTTCCGTATGTTGATTGTATGATGTGATAATGCCTTTATATATTACCTTATAAAGGCATTATCACATCCTTATATATTACCTTATGTGTGCTGAAGGTAATAATAAACAATGTTCAGTTGTATTTTGCAAGTAAGTATATTTATTTTTAAGTACTTTATTTAAATTTTTGTTAAATTATTGTACACATTCAGTGCGCTGCGTTGTTTAGATATACTATGTTATATCGGCAATGTTTCTATTTCTGTTTATTCTTCTCTTTTTTTTTTCTTTTCTTTTTATTGATATATTTATATTTAACCATTATATATTATCAACGATTAGTTTTACGATGTATTGTATTTAATTACAAAATAAAGTTTGCTACTTCTACTACCCTAATATGTTTTATGCCATTTTTATGACTTCTTCAAGTTCTGGTTTCGGATTTTTGTCCTTCAACCATTACTATTCCAATATGACAATCTGGTGTTTTTGTTATTTGTTTTGACCACTATTATAATTCAGGATGCCTGTATGGCATTATCTCTTGAAAAGCGATTGAAGGATTTTCTGCCGCGTACGTCTTTTTCAATAAATCTTCAATTAGTTTTATATTTACTGTAATTTTATGTGTGCTCACTAAAAATTTTGATTAACTTTAAATTTACTTTGACACATCTACAAAACTCATTTTTATGACATTCAAAGAATAAACAATAAACATTCAAAGAAGTTACGTAAGAGTATGTTCCTTCACTATAGGATATTACAACGGATGAATATTAAAAAATTAAAAAATACCTAAATTAAGTTAAGACAAAGTTGGCAATGCCTATGACTAAGTTATGGTAATGTACTTAATACTAAAATATTTAATAATTGATGTGGGGAAAAAATAAAAGGATATGAAGGAGAAAATACATATAAGGTATATTAATTGTATTGTTTGCTTAATTTAGTTTTCTTCGGTTGGTCCCAAGAAGTGTTTGAAAAGTATTTAAAAATTTTTCGTTTTGTATGTGTGTTGGAAGGATATATGAAAATGCGTGCTTATATATTTTTTACGAATATTGTAACGTCACTGAAAATTATCTTTATATTTCAAAATAGAATCAAGTAAACAATTCTAGGTTATCTTTTTGATGGTGTCAACTATGGGGCGCCAGCTATTTATTGGACTTCAGTGTTTCCATTCCATGTTGCTATTAAATCGAATTATAACTGTAACGAATCTATGCCAATTTCCATTTATTTACTGTTTACCTGTTTTTATCCTATATTAAATACATAAGTTCTAATATTTAAATATCATAAACTATTGCTCTCTGATTATCCGATAAAATGCATTTAACGTTACTGCTTTAATTAAAAGTAACTGTGTAGAAAAATATGGCGACTGTAGATTTAACAAAATACAACGATTTGTGTAGATTGTGTGCGACCAAAACTAATTTAGTGCTTGGAATTAATATTTTCGAGACTGAGGCTGCAGTAAGACAAATTATCAAAAAAATTGAAACATGTCTTCCCGTTCAGGTAAATTATAAGTTGCAAAATATTGTCTCGTACGACTGAAGACATTTTTCGTCGTTTTCTTTTGTATATTCTATATAACAATATTATTTTGTTTTAAGATTGACCAATCTGATGAACTCCCAAAATTAATATGCGAAAATTGTTTATATAAATTAGAGCTTCTATTTGACTTTCGAGAGCGCAGTTTACGCACTGAAATGTTGCTCATTGACTTATTTAAAGAAATTCGTTTACAAATCGAACAGCATGTTAAAATGAATGTGATTCTGGAAAATTCCGACATGATTTTAGTACCCCAAGATTCAAATTTACTAGGCGATAACATACATAACATAAATGAAGTCGATTTGGCACAGTTAACAAATCGCGAAGGTCTCATTGTTGGACAAGAATTAATTTTACATCAAAATGTGGAAATATCGAATACTTCTTTGGATAGTATTGAGTTGAATAATCATGATTTCGAAAGGGATTTGGATGATCATGTTATTGTTCATGATACTATACAACACAATAGGTTTATGGAACATGGTTTAGTATTTCATGGTGATAATCAGATTGTTTCTTTAAATGATATACATATAACTGAATCGAATATTCATCAAAGCGATACTAGTTTAGTTGAAATGGTAAGAAGTTTGACTTATTTTTACATTAATATATTTGCAATGTACATGTTGCATATTGGCATATGGAAGACATAAAAATTTTCGATTGAGAAGTTAGATCTTTTGAAGTGTAAAAATGGGGGATTTTAAAAATTGCATATATTTTGTGTGCTATGTGCAACTACTATTATTATCTACTGTATCTATTTTAGCGAAATGTGGCATAAAGTAATAGTAATTTATTTGAGTATAGTTTTCCTTTAACCTTTGAATATATTAATTATGCACAGATTGATTGAGTCAAACGTTACTATGTGGTAGTCCATGATGAAATATCAATTGCAAATTTTTACTTCGTGATTTACCACGTACAGTTCTTTTTTTTTTAAATATAACTATATTTTCAACCCTTTTGTTCCATCTTCAGACATACAGACAATTAATAGATAGGAGCGTGTGTGAGTTCGTTTTAGGTGTATATTTTAATTATTAGGGTGTGGTTAGGTGACGATATTGATCTACAAGGAATTGGGCTTAGTGGTGTTTATAATTTACGAGGGAGAGTCACCGGCAAGATAGATGGAAACAACTACGAGATAACGATAACGTTATAGAGTAGGAATCTACGACCAGATAGACTGGTACAACGATACGATTATTATAATAACGAGACAATGGCAACAACAATTATAACGACAGTTACAACAATAGTTATAATGATGGCGACTGTAGATTTGTCGTTACAACTATCGTATTGTAACGACAAGACTAGACACAACGATCACGATAAAACAACATCGACGAGACAACGAGAACAACAACTGTAACGACAACACCAAACAGGAACACATCAAGCAGAAACAGATAACAACCAGATGATACCAGATGAATTTTTTGTAGATGTTTTTTGATTATTTAAATATATAAATATTTTGCAAGATAGATATATGTTTTCTTTTCACTAACTGAAAGCGAAATGATCCCTATATATGGTTGTGTTTGCTTTTGGTTGGTATGTATGCAGGTGTATTTATTTGAAATCCGTAGATTTTGTGACATAAAGTAATAGTACACCCCCCTATGTATTAATTGTCTGTATGTCTGAAGATGGCCTGAAAGGGTTGAGACTATAGTTACATTACACAAATTATTATACTTTTGAGTATAATAATTTATTATTATACTTAAATAACATACTACATATGTTTTTCCTAATACAATAATTAAAATGTAGTTTCTGATAAAATAAAATAATTTGGTAAAGTGTATGTTTTTGAGGGTCAATCTCTAGTGATTTTAAGGTCGATGGGTCCAAGATGACGGAAATGCGCCATTTTTAACGTTGAATGTAATTTATAATTTTAGATAGAAAACTGAAACGTTGCAACCGTATTGTTCTTTACAATGTCCTTTTCACAAACTATTGTCCTTTGCACCTAAACCTTCCCTTGTCCCGTTTTAATACCGTTAGTACGATTCGACGTGTCACATTTTAGTAGAAATGTTTCTGACAGATTATATTGACACCAATAGATAAATTTGGAGTAGTTCTGTAGTTATATATATATTGGTTTTGAGGAACCATTATACATAAATTTAGATACTTTGTTAAATAACTCTCATTTTGTAACAATTTAGTTGCGTAATGAAGAGTCAACATATTTTCTGCTAAAATATATATTTTACCAGTCGTGTACTTGTATAAATTAACTAATTAAATGAGAGCTAAAGTACTTATAAAAATGTTTAAACTTATAGCTAAAGTACTTATAAAGTACAATCATTTATATAATGAATGCAAAGGCAATCATTATATAAACTGATTTTTCGTCAACAGCGATATAGTTTGAATCGTGCCAGATACAACTGACGAACACTCAGTAATGGCGAAATGAAGCGCTTCGTCTTTTGTTAGTATTTCAACTTACAATATTATTTATTAATAGCATGTCAAATCACAATTATTTGGTCTAATCTTTAAGTGATTTGAATTTAGCTAAAAGTGTACTTTGGGACTAAGCTACACGTACGTACAATTTTTATAAGTACTTTAGCTGTCATTTAATTATTTAATACATTCTGGTTGTTTTATGTTTTGCAAATATTATTAAAGACTACCGTGAGCTGCTAAGTGGCATTATTTGTTTTTTAGAAAATTTCCCACATAACCGAAGAAATAAATTCATCTGTACCATCTTCAGATACATCAGCTCATTTGGATAAAAGATATAATCAAGAAACCAATCATTTTGGATCACAAACAAAAATCATTGATACAAAACCATTATATACGACAGTGGATAATGATGAAAATCTACACAAATCTGTCGCGCATTCTATTGACATAATGCCTAGTGCTTCGAATGAAATAAGTGAAACTTTAAATACAACTGAATTGAGAATAGGTTAGTTTTACTCATAATGTGGATACTGTAAAAATTCATGTATATATAAAATACATTTCGTAGACTGATCGTACAAAAATTTAACACATAAAATCAGCCTAGGTGATAACGCAATTGTTAAGCTTTGGTTTCGCAAACCAATGCAATGTGCGAAAAGCAGAGAGTGTTGATAAAGGCTTCACCGAATTCCATAAATGCGCATCTACCCTTACCTAGGTTTTTTAATCAATCTTGAATTTCTTAAAACAACTGTAAGCAGTTTTCGAATAAATTAACACACCAATTGACATAAAATCGTTTGTTCTTTGAAAATTCACGCCTCGTTAGTGTTGTAGCCTAAGCACCCGACCGGAAATTGGGAGAGCCGGGTTCGATTCTCGGACGACGTAAATTTTTTCAAAGACAAATGATTATATTAATTTCAAAGATTATATTAATATCAATTAATTACACCGAATTAATATATACACTTATGAAACATCTATTCTATTTATTCATAAGCTTAGGTTTTATTCATAAGGTTGACGTACTTTTTTTAAAAGTACGTAGTATATTACGTATTAAATTTTTTAATTTTACAGAATGATGTCTTTTTTACTTATAGTTTAGTCTAAAATATAAACTTATGATGTACAAAAACTTTTCGCTTCATAAGTTTTTATTAATTTTTATTTTCATATACTATACATGTACGTAGTAAATATCTACTCACATAGTACACGTATACGAGATATAGGATTCAAGAGGATTTTGGTTTCTGAAATTATAACTGAAAAGCGCGTTTACAAGTATCTGAAACGAAAAAAAATTTGTAAGTTTCGTTGTTTATGTATATGCATGGATGTACGTATAAACGAAATGCCAATTTTTCAATTTGCATTTATATGCAAGTGTACGGTTGTTGTTGGTATCACGTCTGCGAGAATATGAGCTCGATGAATTAAAAATAAAAGAAACATGTCATTTTTAATTTTTTCTAAACTTGAAAATTTAAGGTAATTGTTTTTTCACACATATAGTGTTATAAAGCTTATGAAGAGTGCGTGAATTGGATGTGTGCGTGTATTATATTCTAAACCAAAATTCTTGCAATATCAAATGCAATCTTACTCAGATCACTAATTAAATGTTGGATTGCTTAACTATTGAGCTGATTGACTTTTGAACTCTTAAAATGATTACAAGCTACCGTGACCAGAATTAAATGGATTCACTTGGGCTAGTCTATGAATATTCATTAATAATATTAAATCTTTAGATTTGCACGGGAGCAGTACCATCACACATCAAATCAAAGGCATAAATCTTCCAAATAATTCACATGCTACCGAAATGAATAATCTTAGACCTTTAACAGGCCATTATTGTGATGTTTGCGGTCAAAATGTAAATGACGAGGAAACTGCACAGAAACATTTTGAAAGCTGTTTCTTAAAATGTAGTCTGTGCACTTCGGTGTTTTGTACGCGTGAAGCACTTATTGAGCACCAAAATGATGATCATGAGAATGCACAGGATAAGTCTTCGATTGAAATTTCGGAAACGATGGTAAGTTGTGGATTTTTGTATTGTAAATATAAGATCCTACATGGATCCTTTCCTATTCACATAAAAAAACTAACTAGCAAGAGATTTTCTTTTGAAGTATTTTACCGAAGTGGAAAGTAAGGAAGCATGTAAGAAACCGCTAATCTATACCTTGCATTCTATACGTATACGAACGAAAACGCATCGCATACCTTAGAATATCTACTTTTTTAAGGTACATATCATGTATTTCCAGATTGAGTGATATCCTTTTTTGCGTCATGGTTTAATGATTTTGGTCCTGATTGGCATATTATGACCAAATCATACAAAATTAACACCTAAATACTTCTATAATATATAAAATACCTTGGTAGTTACTTTTAAAAATCTTTGCATTGGTGTCAAATGATGATGTGGAATATGATATTACTATATAATCCCGGGCTCCTACACCATATATCCTGACTTTTAAAAGATTTATGGGATATGATTATAATGACTGAAACACTCGTTGAAATTTCTATTGTTGAAACTTGTCATCCTAATATTTAACACTAGAACGTGTATTATATCTTTGTTTATCTAGGTAATTCTTCATTCTTTTCTTCGTATTCATTATTTTGTCACTCTTATAGCGTACGTTGAGACCTACCAAATAAAATGATTATTGTTTGATCTCTTTAATTTTGGAAATTTATGATATATAAATTTCCTTTTTCTAAGATGTAACTTTTTCTAACGTAATATATTTCATAAACATCTTTCTACTTTAGAGCTAAATTATAAAATTGCCAAATTCACTGATAACTTAGATTAGTAGCTTTGATTACCAAATGCATTACAGATTTTAAATGAGATTGATACAACAGCTCAGAATCTGTGTGATGAAGAAATAAGTCCGCCATCACCACAAGAAGTCAAGTTGAACCTGGAGGACAGCGATAAAGACTACAAAGAAGATTTCGAGGATGAAGAGAATGATATTGAG
Organism: Adranes taylori; assembly: GCA_009867245.2. Taxonomy (NCBI): domain Eukaryota; kingdom Metazoa; phylum Arthropoda; class Insecta; order Coleoptera; family Staphylinidae; genus Adranes; species Adranes taylori. Next base: position 17,874 of record WYDF02260935.1, read on the forward strand.
AACGAAATGATGGATGATGGCTTTATGGATGGAGATTTTGATAATGATGAACCATTTGATGATGATGAAGAGGAAGATGATTTGTTAGAAATTCTTCCGAATAAAGATGTACTCGAGGAGATTGCTAGAAATGTTAAAGGAGACAAGAAGAAGGTAATTAATTGTTTGTAATAATTTTATTAGTTGGCAATAGTGAATGTAAACAGAGTTAATTGGAGTACTGTTATCTTCTTTTTCTTATAACTATGTCTGCCGACTACACTACAAACTTATTTTATTCTCATCTATGCTACTGATTGTACGAAGTACTTTACTCATGTGTTAATTATGAAAAATATGGTACTTTTTAGATTTGTAGCGTGTGCGGCAAAAGGTATAAAACCAATTATAAATTGAACGAGCACATGAGAAAACATACAGGCGAACAACCATATAAATGTAAAACATGCAACAAGGGATTCAGATCGAAAATTGGTTTAGCTCAACACGAAGCAACTCATACAGGTAAATATTTTTGTAATTAAGATTTAACTTCTATCAAAGTTTCAAATATTTATGGTATGTGTGTGTTTTTTAAAATTTCATCTGTTTTCATAAATTCTATTTTTGCATTATAATATCTAAGTGACATATTAGTTTTAATAGGTACATAGTGTCAATAATCACAACAAATGTCTTAAAAAAGCGGCTTCTTCAAGATGTATGGCGCCATTTCTTGAACAAACCGCTTTTTAAAGACATTTGTCGTGATTATTGACATTATGTACCTATTAAAATAATCTATTTTTGCTTTCATAAAAAGCAGATTCACTTCCATTTCATCGATATGCAGTTCCTACAGCTGCATGAACGAGAGAAAATAGGGTGATTAGAGGTTCAAATGACTCTAGCCGTCTTCATTGCACTTAATATCTCGGTACAATGTTGCCTTAATCTTACCTACTTCTCGTATAAGGTGCGTAATACCTATATTAACAACGATCGGTATGCAACATTAAGAATATCATGTAAAGCTGGTTGCATTCAAAAACTAATAATTCATAATATGAATTTTCATTTCTATCAACAGTCGGATTAGTGAGTTAGTCTCGGTTTTCAAAGCCTTGATGCTCCTAATAAAGAGGGTGCTGATGATCTCTTAATGGGTGAAATGGCGCCATACATCTTGAAGGAGCCACTTTTTTAAGACATGTCTTTTGATTATTGACATTACGTACCTATTAAAATAATATCTATGTTTGCTTGCATAAAAAGCAGATTCACTTCCATTTACTCTTATCTAAGTCATATAGCCTAAAATAAATCTATTTGAAATATATTATGAGAACCCTATGATGGTAAACATATATATATATATATATTTTGAAGTTTTAAATTTCCGCGGGTGTGA